>JALLOS010000096.1:0-31008 GCA_036939435.1 Stephanodiscus minutulus
GTTCGAATCCCACCGGAGTCAATCTTTTTGGTGATTTATTGTACAGAGAATCTTTTTCTTGTTTTTCCATAATGTAATATCAATCGTTATCAACCATCGCACCTCGCCGCCGCCGCCCACCAGCATGAACGAAAAAAAGGAGGACGGCCGTCGTCGCCCCGACGGCGAGAATAAGAGGAGGGTCCTCCACCCGCTCTCCTCCACCGTCGCGGACTACGCCCATCCTTCTTCTTCTTCGTCGTCATCGTCGCCCCCCTCCTCTTCCTCCCCCGAATCGTCGACATCGCCGTCATCATCGCCACCACCGATATACCACCTCTCCCGCCGATCGCCCGTCTATTGCACCCGCGGATGCGTCGCCACGTCCCAGCCTCTCGCGACGTCGATAGGGTTGCACGTCCTACGGGGTCTCGGGGGAAACGCCGCGGACGCGAGCGTGGCGGTCGCGGCGGCGCTATCGGTCCTCGAGCCGTGCAGCACGGGGCTCGGGGGGGACATGTTCGCCCTCTGGTACGACGCGTCGACGTCGGTGGTCTCGGCCGTCAACGGCAGCGGTCGGAGTCCCGCCGCCTCGTCGATACGCGACGTGGAACGGGCGCACTCGTCGTCGTGCTCGTCGTCGTCGTCGTCGACGTCGGTCAAAGAGGAGGAGTTGCATTCCCATTTCCGGAGGGGCGTGCACTCCGTCACCGTGCCGGGGGCGGCCATGGGGTGGCACGACGTCCACGTGAAATTCGGCTCCGGGAGGCTGTCTCTCTTGGAACTGCTCGAACCCGCGATCGAGCTCGCCGAGGGGGGGTTCCCCGTCGCGCCCCTGACGTCATTCGCGTGGCGGTCGCAGATGGATTCGCTCACTAGGTGGTACACCGAGGAGGAGATTGTGGGGGGGGGGGAGGTCGAAATGAGCGTCGACGGGAGGGGGACGGGTCCATTGCCCGGCGAGCTGTTCCGCAATCCGGGATTGGCGGGCGTGCTTAGGAGCCTCGGCGAGAGGGGCGCCGGGGACGGGTTCTACGGCGGCTTCCCAGGACGGGCCATAGTCGAGGCCGTGCGCAAGCACGGCGGGGTCATGACGATGGACGACATGGCGAATCACGCCTCGACGTTCCCCGAGCCCATACGGGTCGAGTACCGCGGCGTGCACGTGTGGGAAGTCCCGCCCAACGGCCAGGGCGTGGCGGGCCTCATCGCCCTTGAGGGATTGAGGTCGTTGGAGGAGGGCGGGATCGTGGATCCCCCCCCCCCATCATCCTCCTCCTCGCGCGAGGATGATTGTGTCGTCTCGTCAACTGGATCGGGATCGACTCATCGTCATCATCCCCAGCCGTCGTGCGAGATGCTGCACGCCCAGATAGAGATGATGCGGTTGGGTTTCGGTGACGCGCGGCACGTGTGCGATCCCGACTTCGTCGTACGAGAGGAGAGCACGACATGTTGGCTACTGAACAAGGAGCGGATCGAAAAGCGAGCGGTGGAATTATTCGATAAGGAAAGGGCAGCAATACACGGCGGGCCGGACTCGACGAGTTGCACGGTTAGCTTTCAGGTCGTTGATGGGGAGGGCAATGCCATGAGCTTCGTGAATAGGTACGTTTATTGCTTCGTTGATATGTATGCCCGAACTTCGCATTTCCATCCGTAATTCGGACTCCGGCAAATCCACTCCTGTACAACTGCATGTCGCGTGCATCGCCGCAAACATGAAACTAATACAGCAACTACATGGGCTTCGGCACGGGTCTAACGCCCGCCAACTGCGGCTTCACGCTCCAAAATCGCGGTGCCGGTTTCTCCCTCGACCCGTCCCATCCAAACGCCCTCGAGCCGAACAAGCGTCCGTATCACACTATCATCCCGGCCATGCTCACGCACGCCGACACCGGCGAGCTGTACGCCACGTTGACCAACATGGGCGGCTTCATGCAGCCCCAGGGTCACATGCAGCTTGTCGTGAATCTGCTCGCGTATGGGATGGATCCCCAGGTGCGTAATGTGGGTACGATGATGATGATTTTTTTTCGCTTTTTTGATGAAACGTTCACCCCCGAACACTCCACTACTTCCCACGCGAATGTGAAATAACAGATTGCCATCGACGCACCCCGATTCTGCATCGGAGACGGAACGATGAACGGGACCGTCTTCCTCGAGGAGGGATTCCATCCCAATACAATCGCGAAACTAATATCGATGGGACACAACATGAAGGCCGATGTTTCGGGACACGAGCGGGACTGGTTCGGTCGCGCTCAGATCATAAGGAGGGATAGAGGCAGTGGGGTCCTGTGCGCCGGGTCCGATGGTCGCGCCGACGGTTGCGCCCTGGGCTATTGATATTGCGGTAAGGTAAGTAGAGTACGATGCAGTTAATTCTTAATCTCATCTTCACGAATAAGTATTACAACGAATGTTCTGGTCCCCGAATATTTATTTATTTTGGATTCACGGGGTTGCTCGGCACATCACCATGTATTAGCAGCAGCCGGATCATTTGTCAACCTGCGCGGTGACGATGACAATGATGACTACTACGTACACGAAGGAGGAGGGTGACGACAAAGACGACGACAGTGAAGTTTATGTTGATGGTACTGCCCGACGTCAGCTTCAACAATGGTCAATTGCACAGGAAGACTGTGGGGTGTCTCAGCTTTCCAACGATATGGGTCTGGGGTTATCAGACAGAGTCTTAAAGTATGTATGCGTGCGGTCGCAATACCCAGTAGGGTAGACGGTACATTTTCGGATAAAGATAGAGGCCCCACTTTGAACGAAAGCAAGGTCAAAAACCCAACATTAAAATAGCTAGGGGCATTCCATGTCCCAACATAGTTACAAGTCCGGCACTAATACACGAAGCCACCATCTCCCTTGCTTCATTCCATGACATTGCCATCGTTGCGAATAAGCACGCTCTCCACCGCATCACCCAACGCCTTCGCCAGCGTTTCGACATCCTCCGACGTCTGACATACGTTGGCGACCAATCGCAGGCACGGCTCGGGTACCAATTGCAGATACTTCTTGACGTGCCCGCCGGTGGACACTATCGCCACCCGTCCTTTCGCGAGGCAATGGTGGGATATCTGATCGAGTATGCACGTCTGCTCGGCGCGGGTGCGCCCTATCGCCTCGCCGTCCGCCAACCTTAGGTAAACGATGGGCGACTGGGGGTGGGAGGTGATGACCAAACGATCGCGCAGCTTGAGCGCGTGGGGATGGTAAGAGTTGGTGAGCGTGCCGTACAGGCTGGACACGTTCCGATGCAGGCGCTCGAGCAGGGCCCGGCCGGACAGGTCGTCCGAGAGCGATGGCGCGCGCGTCGTCGTGGAGGGGGAGAGGAGGTGGTCGTTGAGACGCTCCCGGAGCTCGGCCTTTAATCCGGTGGCGTTCAAACCTCGTTTTTTCAACTCGATCCTGAGATCGGCCACCTTCATACCATCTACATTCAACCCGGCATCGCCGATTTCCGCCGCGATCTCCCGTTCGTCGCCCCCCCCGACCACGCCATCATCGCCGACGTCATCATCGTCCCCACCCATCATATCCTTCGTCATCTCGTCCAATCTCCCCTCCAGCCTCCGAACGCTCGCCAGGCAGACCTTGCTGAGGAACGGCGGAGCGGAAGCGCTGAAGCAGTACCCGGCGCCGCTGAGCCTCTGATGATCGACGACCTCCTCGCTCCCGACGGTCATCCCGCCCACGCTCCCGAGCGAGTACTCGAGGCTGAAGGTCACGATCTCCGCGTGCTCCATGTGACGGAGGCCGTGATGCTCGAGCGTGCCCCTGCCGCTCGCGCCGAGCGCACCCATGCCGTGCGAATCGTCGAGTATCAGCCTGTAGTGGAACTCCTCCTTCAGCTTCACGATCTCGTCGAGTGGCGCGATGGTGCCCCAATTGCGGTACAGTCCCTCCACGACGAGGAAGCGCCTCTGGTCGGTCGGCCTGCGACCGCACGCCTCGTCCTGGCTCGCAACCTTCTCGAGCACCCTCCGCAGGTCCCTGACGTTATTGTGTCGAAAGTATCGCACGTTCGCCCTGCTCAGCGTCACGCCCACGAGCAGCGCCTCGTTGCATCCCTCGTCGACCACGAGGAGGTCCCCCCGTTTCGCGAACGCGGCGACGGTCGACGTGGACGCCGACGCCCCGTCGGAGTACAGTATCGCCCCCTCGGTCCCGAGGAAGGCCGACACGGACCCCTCCGCCTCGAGGTGGGCGTCGATGGTGCCGTAGAATCCCCGGGGTCCGCAGGAGCCGCATCCGTAGCGGGAGAGGGCGCGGCGCGCGACGCGCCGCAGGGCCGGCGACGACGAAGACGAGAGGGGATCGAGGGTGGCGAAGTTGAGCGCCGACGGGTGCGACGAGTGCGCCGGACGCGACGACGCGTCGTCGGATGTCGATCCGCCGGATGATGTCGATCCGCCGACGCCGGCATCCCCCCCCTCGCGCAGGAGGAATAGCCTGGATCCCTCGATGCCGGCCACGACTAGGCCGGTCCCGCCGCCCTCGCCTCCCATCCCCCCTCCTCCCCCCCCTCTTTCCCCCCTTTCCCCTCCCAGCGGCTTCCGCTTCTCCGACTTCCACTCGCTAATCAGCTCCTCCTCCTCCTCATCCGTCGGTCTGAATCTCTCCCTCTCCTGGCTGAATCGCCAATCGGCACGGCGCTGCAGTACCACCAGCGTCACGCACATGACGATGAGGAGAGTCTCGACGAGGACGTGGAGGGGATCGGAGCGGAGCAGGTCGAGCCACCAGGTTTTGTACCGTCCCGGCAAAGTCAGGAGGGCGTCGAGGGCGGATGCCAGTAGTAGGCGGAGGGACGACGATGGCGACGACGACGACGGCGGATCGGCTCCTAGGGCGAAGAGGACGTCGCGATAGTGGTCAGAGAGGTCGCACCACCATGCGGCGGTGGGAGGACCGCCACCGCCGCCGACGCCGACGCCGGCGGCGAGGGGGAAGAGGCGGCGGAGAGTCCGGCCGGTCGAGTGGCCTAAGTCGTGGGCGTTTTGTGTGAATTTGCCCGTCATTGGTTTGTTTTTTGTTTAGTCACTGGTTGGGGAGGGTGGGGGGATTATTGATCAATTTGTTGTTGGTGGGTGACGACTTTTCGAAATGGAAATACTAGAAAAAAAAAATATTTCGTGACCCAAAAGATATCATACCTTTTCACAAAAGATTGACTCCGGTGGGATTCGAACCCACGCCAGAAAGACTGCGGCCTTAACACAGCGCCTTAGACCGCTCGGCCACAGAGTCGCTTGTAAACATGACATGATCATTGCTATTAATATTACTGTTTTATGATGGACGGTTGCGATAATGCACGACGACGGGGGGAAGAGTTCGACGTCGGACATCAATGGCGATCCCCCCTCCTCCTACCGCGGCGGCCGTGGCGGCGCTGGCGCTTTCCCTCCTCCTCCTCCTGCTCCCGGCGGGCACGACGGCCCAGTCTGCCGAATACGATGCCGTCGGCGGAGGCGGCGGCGGAGTCTGCTCCTCCTCTTTCTCCTCCTCCTCGTCGTCGTCGTCGTCGTCTTCCGACGATGTGATCGATCGCGTATTGGCTCAGCTCGACGAACGTCGATATCTCGTCGAGGATGCCGTTTTTCGGAGCCGCGGGGAGAACGACGACGACGACGACGACGACGACGACGACGCGACGATGACGACGACGCTCCGCCCGAGCGTCCAGTTCCGGTACGACGATTTCCGCGAGAGTTTGGAGATCATGGCCAGGGTGGGCGTGCGCGGCGAAGATGGCGATGACGATGGCGATGGCGATGGCGATGGCGATGGGGGGAGGAGGAGGTTCTACATGGGTCATGACGGATGCGACGGAGACGGCCACGTCGTCGGTCTTGCCAACGTCGCGGCGTTCCTGTCACATGCCATGATCGCATCGATACTCGACGATTCGTGCGACGAGATCAACTGGGAACCGATCATGCCGACGGTGGGGGGCGCCATGGAGTTCGAGGACGAGGAGGGGGGCGCCATGGATTTCGAGGGGGTGTACCCCCTGTCGAACGCTTGCGGCCAGAGGGGGGTGTCGTACGCGCATTCGGTGTTCCACGCCAATTCGTGCCCGGAGGAGCACAGGTGCGATGCCGACCCCGGCATGATCGTCACGGCCGCGTCGTCGTCGCCGTCGCCACCCCCGCCGTCGCCGTCGTCTCCGCCGTCTTACGCGTCGGACGGCGATCGTCGTCCGCCGCATCGGCCGCCCCCGCTGACGTGCCGCCCCCGGACGGCGGATGAGAAGATCACGGGGTACTTCGATCCGCGGACGGGGAACGTGACGAACGGATGGATGACATCGGGGGACGTGGTACCGAGCTCGTCGGGCAAAACCGACGTCGAGGGATGCTGCTGGTGGGGGCGGGGGGCGCTACACACGCGGGGCGTGTGCGGTTTAGGCAGGGTCAATGCCTTCCTCGGCGCCGGGGGTGGAGGCGGGGAAGGGGGCGTTGGCGACGGGGGGGGAAGCGAGAATCTATATCCTGACGTGGATTTCTGCAAGGATCCGGAGAAAGTGTGCACGGACGCATCTAGGACCATGGGCATGAGGTGGACGGTGGCCCTGTTCGAGTGGATCGACAGGGTCCAATCGTACGACGACGTCGACACCGTCGACGTCGACGACTACGACGGCGGTGGGGATGGGGATGGGGTCGTGCTGGGACGACGACGATGGAATTACATCGACCGTCTTCACTCGTTCGCGCACACGAACGACGTGATCGAATCCGTCCAATCGTCGTTCCTCGTAGGCACGCCGCCGCACTTCATCGACATGGTCGGTGGCATCCTCGAGCAGGGATGTCCGTACCCCCCGTGCGTCGAAGACGACGACGACGACGGCAGTAGGCCGAATCGGCTCCGGTTTCGATCCGAGCGAAAGCGCGCGTTCGTCGATGCTCTGGGCGGGGTGGGATTGCCCATACGGGGGGAGGCGTACCGTGCCATGGAGGCGCACTTCAAGGGGGGGGAGGACGGGGCGATACGGCGCAACTTCGAGGAGGTCCTGCTGCGGTCGTCGTCGTCGTCCATGTCGTCGTCGTCCTCTTCCTCTTCCGCGACCGCCGCCAACTCGTCCTCGACGCGGCCGTCGATGCGTTATAGCTTCGAGGATTTCATGGAAGGCCTGCGCAAGATGTCTGACGTCGGCTATGTAGACGACGAAGACGATGGCGACGACGTGACGCCGGAGCGTCGTCAATATTTCTACATCGGCCGACAACGACGGCGTCGTCGGGGGGGGGGACGCGACGGAGGTCATCGAGGGGCAGAAGAGGAGGCGGGGGGCGCGGGCGGCGGCGATGGCACGTCGGACCGAGTCGTCGCCGGGGGCGACGAGGGGGGACCGGACGAATCCGGATTGCTGAACGTCGCCATCTTCCTTTCGTACGCGATCGAGATGTCGATACACGACGACGCGTGCGACGAGCACAATACCCAGCGGATCAACGGGAGGCAAGTGTGATTATGTTTCATTATCTTCATTTCGTTTTGGCGAGTGAGTGCGATCTGATGGATCCCTCTGGCCCATACTCTCACTCCCTCATTTTCTCCAATATTCATCATCCGTTGGACGCGTACACCACAACAAATAATAGATTCCCAGTGAGCAACGCGTGCGGACAGTACGGGACATCGTATCAAGATATCGTCTGCGGCACAGGGAAGGACGCTGGGAGGGAATGTCCACTGGATACCGACCAAAGCATTTCAGCCATGACGCGACCTTCGGATGTAAGGTGAGGTTATTGTTTGGGTTTTGATACTTAAGACAATCTAGCGCATAGAATAGAAGACGAGGCTCGTGTTCACGTTGCCGTCACATTTACCCTCCCTTCCAACAACATCAACAACAACAAACAGAGCGCCTCTACCGTTCCAGTGTGCACCGAAATCTCAGCTTCCAGTCACCGGCTACTGGGATGAAAAAAAACTAGAAGAGAATCACGACACTGCATTTGCGAGCCAAATGGGAAGGATCGACGTCGAAGGTAAGGATTGTATTTGCCCCCCACTTTGCCAGGTGCGATTCCACGAAAACTGTGTGATTCAAAAAATGCGATTACCATATAACAAAACCAGGATGTTGTTGGTGGGGAAGAGGAGTCCTACGACAGGTCACTCGTGGACGGTGTTTCTTTGGCCAATTGAATTATTTTATTGGCAAACGCGCCGCGAAGGAATGTCGCCCGTCCCTCTATCCCGCCATCGACTTCTGCAAGTTTCCAGGTAAGTAATACCCTTTCCAATATTACATTGTCGCGAATCTACTAAATCTTCATCGATGATTACATTTCTCTTTCGTTTTCCGTCCGCCAAACTTCAAGAGGCTATCTGTTCATGTAGCAACGAATTGCGGTGGGTTTCTGGTATGTTTTATTGGGTAAAGTACGTCCAGTCGTACGACAAGAACGGCTGGAAATATATCGACGAAATTGAAAAGTTATCCTCGGAAATGAAGAGCGGAAAGATTAATAGAACGTCGATCATTTCCATAGACTGCATTTTGAAGACAGGGTCCGTTGATTGTGACTCGGGGGAAGACACGACAGACCGCCTCTATGAGATACTGCCTCTAATTTCCGCTATCAATATCACCAATACAACAGCTAGTCCAACGTCAGACCCGCCGACGCGTAAGTTTCATGTTTCGGCACACAGTTGGTTTTTATATATTCGTTGTTTCTCATGAATCTTTGACTAACCCGACGCACAGTCAGCCCGTCTGCCTTCCCCACATCATCGTCACCCACCTCTACCCAGGCGCCCAGCGCCTCTCCAAATTTTCTTTCCTACCCTTCAAGTAGGGATGCCGAGTTAATGATTGAAGACCTCCAAAAGAAGCGAGAATCGATACAAACGAACCTTCTCACTTCTCGAGAAGTTATCGACGACGAAAAACTCTACTCCTTCGATGGGTTCCTGTCCTCCCTGAAGGTGCTTGCTGATGGAACTGTGGAAGAACTTTATTTCTACGTTGGTCATGACATCTCAAGTGATCTAGCCAATAGGCAAAGGGGACTGGTCAACGTTGCTGCCTTCCTAGCTCACTCAAAGACCATGGCTGTCTTTAACAGTGTCTGTGACGAACGAAACATCGACGATGTAGGAGGAAAGTTCGCTCTGACCAATGCTTGTGGCCAGCACGGAAGCTCGTATCAAAATCTGCGGTGTGCTCCCAATGAGGCTCACATGGAGTGTCCTCCGGATCCGGGTTTGCAAATGACGGCCGTGGCCCCGTTGACCCGAACCAATGGAAAGGATGGCCCTCCTCCATTTTTCTGTGGCCCAAAGGAGTATTTCCCTTTCATGGGATACCACGATGCGGAATCGGATGCTATTATAATCGATGAACCATTAGCCAATCGGGGTAAGTCTGCGCCTTGTCTCTTTTGCGTTTCTGGGCAGGTATAATCTCTGAAAGTACAGCGTTTTGTTTCATTCGCAGCTGGCAGGACCGACGTGGAGGGATGCTGCTGGTGGGGGTAAGAATGGATGCTTTCTTTGCCCTGTGCTCAATGATGTGCCACTGACGATTTTTCGTTTGTTTTGTTTTCAGGCGCGGGGCAGCACAACTGAAAGGGGTCTGCCTCTATGGAAAGCTTAATTACTACATCGGGAAGAGAGCGAAAGTGGAAGGCCGCCGAAGCTTGTTTCCGAGTGTGGATGTAAGTGGCCATGTTCATTATTTTATTTCAAGTTGACTAGCTCGATTCGTCATTCTTGCTCACTTTTGAACAAATGCATGCTCACTTCCATCCTTAGTTCTGTCGAAATCCTCAAGCCATCTGTTCAGGTCAATACTCATACAGCTTGATGTGGATCAGTGGCATGGTCGCATGGGTTCAAGTAGTTCAATCTCATCCAGATTACAGCGTCAACCTACAACTGTATTTAGATGGCGAAATCGAAGATGTAGGGTTCATAGATTCGGTCAGCGATATGATTGACAGCCGGGAAAATGAGAGGGTGGAGATGCGTGCGAACTTCAAATGGGCAGTCGAAGCCGTGGGTATTATTCCCTCATAACATTCCCTCATCAAACCGCAAATTATTCCCTCATCAAACCACATATTCAAGGTTTTCCCTTGTTAGGTAATTCGCCTCACGCTGGCGGTGCGACGGGGAGTTTTCACCCTTTGACGAATAGAATACTGACGACCATAGTTAATACTTCCTTTGCCTATCATGTATCCCCCCCCCCCCCCCTTGCCTCATAGGGCGCCTGTGATGCTTACTCCTTTATGAAGTGTTAGGTGTTTGTGTTCCATTTCACTATGAGGCTGACAGACAACATAAAAAGGGGTGGCGTCGACGACGACACCCTATCGGGGATACTGCCAGAGAATCGACGGCTGGCCCTGGAGAGTGTGGGTTTTGTGGGGCATTTTGGCGAACCTCCCAGTGCCAGGTCGAAGGTAAGGAACTCTCGTGCTACTAGGAGGAGCGATGTGAAGAAATGGAAGAGTTCAAGGCCAAGCATGGACACTGCGTTGAACCGAAAATTGGGACCACTCGGCTCTTGGGTTCGCGCACAGAGACATTCGATGAAAGAAATGAAATCGTTGACTCGTTTGACTACGCTGGAGTGCCCGTCGGCATCTACCAGACGATCAACCCCTATCTGTCTCGCGAGAGTGTCGATAAACTTGATCGACAGATGGAGCATGGCCATACCAATGATGTCATGTCGTACGGGAGCGTGGTCTTTGGGTGCTCAATCAGAGGTCTGATTACAACTCGCATTGGACGGGGAAGCAATCTGGGATGGCGCCCGAACAGCTAGAGCTTACGAAGACTGTAGGATTCTGTTGATGCAACATATCAATACTGGCTTCTGCCAAGGAGTCAGCACGATGTGCCCGAGTGTAACTTAGTAATCGGAGATTATTAATTAAAAGTGAGAGGGTGAATAAACGCCCTCTCCCATGCTACATCTAGGGATTTACCCAGTAGTCTTAGAGACCGGTAGATCCCCGGGCTCCATGCACGTCCGCCCACCATTTTGATTGGCGCACGTCGATCCTGTTTGGTTGGTTCTGCAGTTGGCATATCTACAGCAAACCGAACCCGTCTGTCCTTCGTCGGACTCTCTGATCCCAAACCAACTTCCTTGTTAGTTGCACGTTCTCCAACAGCCGCTCGTGGAAGAGTCGCCATCGTTGGAATCCTCATCGCCGCCATCGTCCCTCGTCGTCGTCATCGCTTCCATCGTCGTCGTTACAGCGTCGCATTTCGCCGACATCCCGCTCGCGATGTGGGGCACGGTCGACAGGTCCAGATGACGCCCCCCCCCGTCGCCGCCCAACGCGGCCCACCTTAGCATCCCCGCCTCGAGCAACATCCGATTGACGATATCGGCAAATTTTGGATGGTAGCGTCTCGTGCGCTCCAACGCGAGCGCCCTAGCGGATATCGTTGTCAGATCGGCGCCCTTGTCGTTCCTCCGAAGGCCGCCCCCCCCCCCCGGCAGCTCCCCACACCCTTCTCTTAAGTGAATGTTTGAGGTGAATGTGAGAGTCTTCACCACACGGAGACTTCACCACAACTTAAGGTACTGGGCGTGCATCTGAGATATGATCAGGGGAGGGGCCCTGGTCGTCCATCGTGCCGGAATTGTGCTGCTTCCTGTGCGCCTTCCTCTTGTGCATTATCAGATTCTTGCGTATGACGGGGGTGCTCATCGGCGACCTGACGGTCTCGGCGGCCGACCTCTTGATGTCCGCCACCCAGTTTGTCACGCACGGCAGAACGTTGATCAGCACGCCGAGGAGCGCTATCGCCTCCACAACCCAGAAGCAGTTGACAACCCTCGCGCTCGCGTAATCGCGAAATTTGTGTATCCTGGCCTCGCCGTTGGCGTTGAGGAACCACAAGCTGCAGGCGTTGTACAGGAGTATACACATAGAGGTTGGCCGCGCTCGCGATCGACTTCATCCTGGTGGGCGTGACCGTGAACGCAAGCTCGTACGCGGCCGAGACGGCAAAGATCTCACCGATGCCGATGAGGAGGTAGGGGAAGACCTGCCACAGGACCGTCGCCGCCTCGCCGGTCTCGCGGTAGACGCGGTGGATGCGGTAGTCCGTCACTATGGTGCATCCGACGGCCCAGGCCCCGAACCCGCTCCCTATGGCAAATTTGTACGTGGTGGGGATCTTGATCCCACGCCTGTTCAATTCCGGGTACAGGACGTTCCCGATGAGGTACNTCCGGTAGCAGCGAAGGAGTGTGTTGGCATATCTACGGCGAACCGAACTCGTCTGTCCTTCGTCGGGCTCTCTGATCCCAAAGACAACCTCCCGTCTGTCCTTCGTTCTCCAACAGATTCGAATTCGAGGTAGGTCAGAAAATGCTATCCGCGGCTGATGACGTTGGCAGATGCGGCTAAAGGACTACGAAGGAAAGTGGGGAACGTCCAATGTGAAGCAAAGCCACAATGCGTCCCTCTACATTTGGATTCAGCACCAAAAGGCGAAACAGCAGGGGGCAAAGTTAAAGAAGGAGTGAGAGAGGATGCTCTTCGGTCCATAGGATTTCTTGATAGTGCTCAAATATGAGTCTTCGTATGTAGCTACAACAACTTCCATTCAGTTTGCCAATAGAACTCCTCTATCTTCCGTTACCACCACAATGAAAGGGCTCAGTTCTACTGGGCACTTAGAAGACCTGAAAATTTCACGGGACCTGAAAATTTCACAGTATCCAGACACTTCAGCATTGATAAGCAGAGTAGTTAAAACAACCATGGTGAGCTCGATGACTGATAATGATGACTGGGCTGAAGTGGAGGAGGAGGAGGAGGAGAAGGAGACCCCTTTTATGGGCTTGCAGACTGCGGCAGTGATTGATGGACACAGCGACCCTGTTGACGGAAAGCCTCGACTCTTTAAAGTCGTCGTTTGATGACAGTCTTGTCAGGATCGTCAAGGAAATACAGTCATCGAATGAGAAGCTTGATTCAAAGATGTCAATCTTGAGCCAGAATGTCCATGACTTGAACTTGCATGTTGTCAATGCGAGTAAAGACATTGGTGTGTTGAAGATGATAATGGAGGATGAAAAGAAACATAGATCCCTCGAGAGAGCGCTGAATCTGACAGAATCGGACTCGTTCGTTTACTATTATATAGTCAACGGCTCTGGGAACTGTGGGTGGTGATCGGCCTGCAGCTCTGAGTTGGCCAAGGGAGTGATCGGCTGGTTCATGATTGGTCAAGGTGCGGTTCTTCCTTCTGATTCGACATTGACGGTTGTCGCTATTAGTCCCGACAAAAAAGCTGCTTTGAATAAAGAGTTTGCCGATAAATTTGCGAATCAAATCAAGACTTTAATCAAGCATGAGCCTCGTTTGGTGAAGGAAGTCAATACATCGTACACAATTTACCATGAGTGAGGCTGGTTGGTCAAGATTCATGGCACCCCGGGTGTTCTAATCGTTGCTTGGTTACGTTCGTTGCAGGAAAAGGCAAATTATTTTCCTAAAAAATTGAGTATTTAGTAAGAGTGACAGATTACTTCTTGTCTCAATTTTCAATATGTGCGACCTTTTTACTTTTGTCTGATCGCATAAAAATAAATACACCTACAAATTCTGTCCCGACAATAAGATGTACCAACCATGATCCAAGATTAATAAGTGTGGGCAAATTGGACACACTCGAACATACTTCATCCATATCGTCTATCCTCTTGGGCATTGCTGATTTCAAAGTCATATACTGTTTGGTCGACGAGTGAAGAATACACAATGAGGTTTGACATGTTGTGTAGGTAGTCCCAAATGGAAATATTGTATCTACAATATTATAGTGCACACAATCATGTGGACTCTAAGTAATTTTATTGTACGCTGTGGGGTGTTCTAGGTCGCCGTTGGACTGACCCTGTAGACACATTTTTAGCACATATCATTGGTCCGACACGGTGACGCTGTCTGCATAGTCCCTCAGTACGCCGCGTCGCTGTCTGCGCACAGTCCCAGCCGAGAGTGCGTGCGCACATTGCCCCCCTCTAGCAAGGGGTAGACCGAGCCACATTCCTCGTGTATTCTTCCTTGTTGCTGATGAAAAGCTCAATGTAGCGAGAGCCGATCGTGCGTCTGTGCATCGTCATGGCACCCTTCGCATCCTCGGCGTCGTCGAAGGCCGCGTAACCCTCCCCCGTCGCTCGTCCGTCCACGCGGTACGTCACCATGACGCTCGATTCGACGGGCTTGAACTCCCTGAAGAAGTCGAGTAGATCCTGCTTGGTGGCGTTGAACGGCAATCCCCTCAACCGGATGTAGCCCGTGTGAGGCCCCTCGCGGATACCCCCCCCCTGATGATGCCCCCCCTCACCCCTGTAATTATTCCCCTTGTACCCCCCCCTCCCCCCACCGGAGTTGTTGACGCCTCCTCTACCACCGCCGCCGCCGCCACCACCACCACCATAGCCCCCATTGTTGTGATGGGACGAGACCCCCCCCCCGACGTTGTCCCCCCCCCCCGACCCCGCGCTCTTCTGGTTTGCATTCTTCTGATGAACGGGCAGGTTCGAGCTACCACCGCCGGGCTTTCTCCAGGCCGCCGACATGTCCGAGGCCGCGACCGATTGGGCCAGGTCCACCGAGGCATCCGGAGAGCCGTCCACCCCCCCGGGGGCGGTCCCGGCGGCGGCTGCCCCTTTCTCCCCGATCGAATTGCCGACCTGCCCGGCCAACGACGAGCCACCGGCAGCGTGCATGTGATGCTGTTGCTGATAAGTAGTAGTCCGTCCATCCCCCCCCCAAAAAAAGGCGGTGTATCTCCATGAGGACGAAAAAGTAAATAATATGAAGGGACACACAAAACGCCCGATCGACGGAATATTACTCACTGACGCGATGGCCGCGTAATAGTCGGAGCGCTTCCCTTGGAATATCTCGAGGTATCGATTCCCCATAACCTGGTGATCCCTACATACATCGCACGAAGAGCCGCCAAAACAAACAAACAAACAAACGAAAACAAACGAAACGAAACTTGAGCCCCACACAAAAAAAGGAAGGAGGGAGGACTCGAGAGAAATCGCGCACGACCATGATCCTAGATATGCGCAAATAATGTCTCTCACCGTTGCAATCCCATTTGAAAGTCCATGGGGTTCGCGAAAACGACGAATGCCTCTCCCAGTTCCTCCTCGGGATGGGGGGACGAGACCAAAACGACGTCGATGACGACGAGGCCCTGGAAGAAGATGAGGACGTCCTCGAGGGTCGCCTCGTACGGGATGCCGCGAACGCGAGCGCAGGGGAAAGAACCCAGCAACGCCTCGAGGGGATCCATCGACGACGACTGACCCGGCATTAGCTGACTCCCGTCGATGCCGCTGAGGTGATATCTGGATGGATAAAAAATGTGACGACGACGACGACGACGACGACGATGAAAGCGGCGCGAAAAACGAGAAATCCATCGATGACGACGCTCGGGCAATCAGGCGCGCGGCGTGCCCCCCGCCCCATCGTCTCCACTCACCCCTGCGGTATCATCTGGCCGAATCCACCCCAATTCTGATCGATGCCGAACCCTATGAAAGGCTGCTGCTGCATCCGCGGGGGGCGGTCGCCTGCCTGTTGTTCCTCACCGGAATGGGTGACGTCCCAGTGTTCTCCTTGCATGATATTGGGGTGGGGAATCCGATATATTATGGTGTAGAGGAGCTGATTATTAGTGTCCTTGGCTGGCTTGATTTCTTTAAAATCCAACCCGCCCGCCCGGCCCCGCGAGAGGTCGGAAATGACGACACGAAGAACAGACCAATTTATTCTCCCCTGGGATCTGTGATTGTGCGCAGAAAAGGGGTTTGAAGTAGAGTCGTCTGCCGAAAAACGCTCACCCACGACATTTGAATTCATGTGCCGATACTTAGCCTAGGTAGAGGTATGTATCCTTCCATGCATCATGCCGGCCTCAAGTCGTCGAACCTACCTATGGTAGGTCCTGTCACGTGACATGAACCCTCTGGGCGGGTTTGATGGGCTGACTCACTAACTAAGTCGACGGAGAGGTGGGAAAACCTCTTCTTCATACAGATGGCGTGGCCGGCCGATCGATGGCTTCATTCAAACGTGCACACAAAATGAAAGGGACGATAATACCATTGAAGTTGTTGTCATCCGGCGGCGTCCTCCTCTGCGCCTGTCGCTCCTCCTCCCGTTACTACAACGGCTGTCGCGCCTCCGCCTCCGCATCCGCCTCTGCCTCGTTCTTTCCCCTACCCCCCGCATCATCATCGTCATCATCGTCGTCGTCGTCGTCCGCATTCGCTCATCCTCGTTACCCTCCTCGCGCAGTCGTCGCCGCCTTTACCACCACCACCGACCGCCGTCGTCGTCGCGTCGGCGTCGCCACCGCGGGTGGTCGATCATCTCATCCTTTCCGCACAACCACGACAATGTCGACGACGGCGCCGCCTTCGCCGCCGCCGCCGGCGGAGGAGGAGGCCGCGGGCCTCTCCGACATCGGCCGAGCGGCGCCCGCCCGAAGGGGAGGCGATGGCATTATCAACAGCATCGACGAGGATGCGGTCATCATCGACGACCATGATGGTGGCAGCATCACCCCCCCCAATTGGAAGGAGAGGATCGACGTTTCCATCGCCAGATCGCGCAAGATACGCGGTTCGAATTACGTCCAGTTATCGACGATCGACGTCGGATCGATGGAACCGCGATGCCGGACGGTCGTCTTCCGGGGATTCCTCGGGGGGGGCGCCGTCGTTCCGTCGTCGGCCGCCGCCCTTTCGGATGCGCCGATCGTCGGCGGTCGGACGACGTCGTCCGACTACTACCGCGGTGGTGGCGAGGATGCCCCGGACGGAGGAGGAGGAGGAGGATGCTACTACTACGGAGACTGCGTGATGAAGATGATCACCGATTCGCGATCGGGCAAGGTGCGGGAGGCGACGTCTTCTTCGGGGGATGATGCCGATGCCAATGCCAAGAACGAGGAGGAGGAGGAGAAGGAGAAGGAGAAGGAGAAGGAGAAGGAGAAGGAGAAGGAGAAGGAGAAGAAGAAGAAGAAGAACGACGTCGCAGAATTGGTCTGGTGGTTTTCGAAATCGAGCGAGCAATACCGCGTGCGCGGACGACTGCGTTTCGTCGGCGGCGGGGGGGAATACGGCGACGAGCCCGGCGGATACCTCGAAAGGGAGCGGAGGCGGCAGTGGGGCAAACTGTCGGACATGGCGAGGGAGCAGTTCTACTGGGGCGATCCTGGCGTGGCGTACTCCGGAAGGCCGGACGTGCCGGCCGGCGGACGAAGCGACGACGGGACGGTACTGCCCCCCCCGCACAACTTCCTGCTGATGCTGCTGATCCCGACGCGCGTCGATTACCTTAGATTGACAGACAATTATCACCAGGTGGACGAATGGCGGAGCCGGGGTGGCAGTGGCAGTGACGACGGCGATGACGGCATCACTCGTTGGAAGTCGATACGAGTCAACCCATGAACAAAAGCTAAAACAAAGCAGACGGCTAATAGAAGAGAGGCAGCGTACGTCGGTGGTGCACCGCTTTGGTTTATTCTGGAAGGGACGTTCGGCAGGTTTGATTTAGGGGTTGCAGGGTGTGTAGTGCCCGTCGTTCGTCGGGTATTGAAATTGAATTATCTCGTGTATCACTCGCTTCCCCGGAGAGAATAAATCACGATGCAATGGTGACTATATCTCCTCGGGGGTATTTAAGTGGGTGATTATTGGGGTGGAATGATGGAAACTTATTGGGTGCGGTGATCCTCATGCACCTGAATCAATACACCAGTTTTAATCACTTCTGACTTCCTCCCAATCCAGAAGGCTGCTAATCATCCGCGATATCTTCAATCGCAGCAGCCAAGATAGACAATACTTAAATCTCACGAAAGCAAGAATGAACATTTATCCAATCATTGGGCTGCGCTGATAAGAACAGTGTAAACCCTAACATCTTTCGTCAGCAAAGATTAAATAATGTATTAGATTCCAGCACTGCTAGACAATGCTGAAAAAATGATTTCTACTTTTGCCGTTTTCTACGCCATATCAATACCCCTTGATGCAGCAATGCTTGGAATAGAACATCAAACATAACAAACACCAGCTTATCTGGTTTCTTAAGTAGCGACATCAAGGCCGCCCCAGTAATTATCAGCAGTCGCTGTCCCTCAGACCACACAAACTTTACTGGCAGGAAAGTCACATCGACCTGACTCACAGTCAGGATGGTCAATGCACTCTTTTCCAAGGCCTAACTTCTTCGCACAGCGATAAGTAGCGCTAGCTCCGATTGTATCGCAAAAACTTCCATCAACACAATCGGCATTTCGCTCACATTTTTCATCACTACCGTCCCATATTTTATCTAAACAAAGTTCGTCTATGCTCCATGGTATATCGACACAGCGACCAGTTGAACAATCAGAGTCTTCGTCACAGTCTGTTTTTGTATCTGTGATGAGTGGCGAACATGTTATGCCGTCGCACCTTCCAGATTTACAGCGGTTGTCAAGTGCACATGTAACTCCATTGTCTAACTTTTCACTGCAACTCGTTGAAAACGGACAATAGTGAATTGTTTTGCAGTCAGTGTCAACCAAGCAATCACCACCAATTTCAAGTTTTTGTTCGCATACTTCGTAGCCAATTATACTTCCATTGCAACGTCCGGACTCACAATCCTCGTCGGCGTCACAGTCATACGTGTTGTCCTTTAGCTTCCTCAAGCAAGTTTTCTTGTCCGGAGCCTTGCATTTCCCCGAGGAGCACTCTTTGTCATAATTGCACTGCACGTTAAGCTTGAATCCATTGGTCTTTAAAATATTGTTCCTCATGTTGCTTATTTTCTGCTCGTATGTCGACATATCATGTATGGACATAAATTTTTCCCCTAGACCAACATCAAAAAAATCGAACATGTAGAGTAAAGGGTAGCCCACTTCAACTTGATTTGGATACACTTTGATGTTAACAGTCCCATCGCTTTCCTCGGGGTTTGTGGCGAAGGGCGGAAATACGGCTAGTGGACCTTTATGTTTGCCCACTAAACACCTGAGTTCACGAACCGTCAATCCAAGTGCCGATAAATCTATCCTGAAAATGATTTTCACTGCAAGCAGACCCAAAGGAATTATTTGGTCGGCAGCTTCGCCAACAAAAGGAACAATATCATAGTTGAGGGCGAGCTCGTCGTGCTCAGTATTAATGAACCGATAGATGCGATCATTTTTCACTTTGGGGCAGGGGTCGCTTTCAGTGTCAAATATTCCACTCACAAATGTGGGCAGCGCCGCAAAAGTAATGGATAAGGGACTTCGGTCATTGTAAGCCAAATGCCCAACAAGAGCCAATGCACCACCCTGAGAATGGCCAGTGAATACCAGCTTCAAGCCATCATCTATGCAATACTGAATTCGTTCCCGAAGCTGCTCGGCATAGTGGCCCTCAATGGGTATATTCGCGCTCTCTGTTCCAAAAAAGGCTTCTGCCCAGCCTTCTCTGACATTGCAGCCCTGCACCTCGCGATATGCTAGGTTGAGAATCTGAATCAAATCCTCCCGGTTACCCGGATTTGTGCCGGCTAAAGCAACAATGCATCGACCTTTGTCATATTCTCTACTTATCAAAGCGGCATCGGTATAAGTGTCTTTGGTGGCATCAGGTGGGTAGACCCAGAAATTGTCGCGAACAAACGCATCTCCAATAGCAGACACCTTGTCGTAAACTATGCTCGAGAGCTGTGCACATCTCTCTGCAAGTTCAAGGAATTCTCCATCCAAAACATCCGGCGGCGAAGGAGGCTCTGGAAACTTATGAGCTTTCTTACAATCTTCTGGACAGTTTAGAAAAGTTTCATTGTGATCGCAAAAACTGTCCTGGCATTTACTGATCAAAAGGTCGCAGTCTTTAGGACAGTTGATGGCAGATTCTCCCTTATCCCTCTCACAACGACCATCTCCACAAACTGAGGGGGAAACACATCCTCGTAAATCAGCTCGCACTCCCGGATTTAGAGCATCCCCTCCTAAGTAAAAGTTGCATGTTAATGGATCCTCACACTCATCGACATCACAGCACCACGTATAAGGCTCAACGTCGTCAGAATAATGTGAAATTAATCCACTGCTATAATCAGGTGTCCCAGCTGCTTTTGTTCCAGCAGGAAGATAATTCAGTGATGAGTCATAGCAGCATTGTTGTCTATGAGAACTTCCAGAAACAGCAGCACGCAGACATCCATAGGCGCCAGGATGGTAGTCTGCGCAGCCCGATTTCGTGTTTGGGTTGCAATTGAGATCATTTGTCCAATCGATGGAAGTATCACCTACTACTGGTTCAAGCCATGAGGCACTAACAGTACGAGAGATTCCAAAAGTTCTCAAGCTCACAGACACACTAGCAGAAAATACTTCAACTTCTTTAACACGACATGGGCACTGAGGTAATGTGTTGATCCAATCTAAACCTTTCTCACGCTCCTCTTGTGCCCAAATCGCGCATTTATGACATGCACAATCATTGGGACTTTTTCTGGGAAGCATTGTAAGAGGAAATTGATAAACTTCACAAAATCCCCGTGTCCATTGACAAGTTGTATTGCTGTTACACTCGACACACGTTTCATAACCACAGTCTCGATTGTTTTGCTTGATAACCAGATACGCTACTTTTCCTATAGTCCTGTCAATCCCTACTCCAGTGTCAACATCATTGAAATCCCCCAGAAGTTCATCTGGATCCTTTACAACGACATGGAAGTTGGGATCAGTTGGAAAGGATACATCCGCGGCATAATCATAGTCAGGTACAGCCTGATTGGAGTCGAGATGGCGCACAGTAATAGGATACACTCCAGCGCGAAAATTGTACGTGCCATAAGAAACGACACCAAATTCTGTGGCAGCGTGCTCTATTGTTCCCACGTGAATAATATAACGTTCCGAATGGGAGCCACTAGGATCTCCAATCATAAGGGTGATGGGAACAGTGCCATACAAAATGAGACGACGGAAATGATTCCTTTGAGACCCATCACCTGCCAGGAAATCAAGGTCGTTGAGAGGATCTGTAGAGTCTTCTCCTTCCTTGAGATCGTTAGCACCATCCCTATCAGTGTCATTCACGAAAGGGTTTGTTCCAAAGATTTGCTCCTGGAAATCTGAAAGTCCGTCGCCATCTGTATCAGCGGATATCATTATGCTTCCGAGGATCCATTCCATAGAGGAGCTCGTATGCATCAGTGAGTAGGTCTCCGTCATCCGTCAGTGTCAACAATGTATGGATCTGTCACAGACGAAGGAAATTGATATGGCCAGTCGGATGCCGCTACATGAGGACGGCCACCATGAGCGATGTCAGCATACATATCACCTAAGCGAAGACCTAAATTGAAAACAAAGCCAGGCTGAGTACGACCCGCGTGCAAACAGCAGATATGATCCTCGATGACAACTTACCATAATATTCAACTATATTTGGAAGACCATCCCCGTCAAAGTCCATTCGGTACAGATCGTCATTACTCCATCGAGATCTAGTGTTGTTTCCAAGAACCAGATCAACAAACTCATTCCAGTAATACGGCTCGATAATTTCACAGTTCTTGCTCAAGACGAACAATAACTGATTATTTCCTGGAGCATAGCTTGGTTTTGAAAAGTCGCGCTTTCCAATCATCGCTGGATCCCCACCTAAATGGCAGAGGACCGGACGGCAGTTCTTTGACCCATCAAAACAGATTGTTTGCATGGTCCTTGGAACTGTAACTTGGAGTTGTGCACTATACTTAAATACAGGAACTCAAGAATAGATCTAGAGCCGAGGTTATATTTGAGTTCATTGCGTCTTTGGCTGGTGGATACGCATTAAGGTTAAGGCCCGTTGCATTGCTTTCTTGGAAACACTTTGCTTTGACAGTGGTTTTCTGGGAAGCATATGCGACACCCCAGTCAACTTGGTCTTCCTTCACTCCTCTAAGAACGAGGTTGTCATGACCTTCCCAGGTCCAAAAGCTCTTCGAAATTTCGTGCACGCATCCATATGAGGGAACACACTTATCTTCAGGTCCAAAGATACCAGCATTGCAATCAATGATGAGCGGTTGCGACAAGCAAGTACACAAGTCATTGGAGACCTGGTGGTTGACAGTGCACATGTTGCCGTCCTCACATAGATCCCGACAATAATTCTTGCATGGACCAGGCTTATCAAGCGGGTGTTTCTTCAGGTGGTCTTGGAGTGATGCTTGATATAAAGAAATTTGATGAAAGTCAGAGGAATTGTCTTCAGGAACGTGACATACGACCGTACACTGTTGCTTTGCAGTCTTGGATTGCTGTGCCTTCTTTTCTTCTTGACACATCTTAAACGTTGGTTTCTTAGTTGGCCTCGAGGAGCCTTTCGTAGTTGGTTTGTTTGTTGGCCTCGATGAGCCTTTCATAGTTGGTTTCTTAGCCGGCCTCGTGGATTCTTTTGGCGATTTTTTGCCTTTCTGTATCTCTTCGTGCATACCAAATATCTCCTAAGACAAAAAGGGATGATATATTAATGACACATTGTTCGGTAAAAGGGGGTACCAATCGAGATCTGTGAATTGCTCTTACCTTTTCTACAATGTTCTCAACATCCCACTCTCTAGAGCGTACATTCTGATTGGGTATCATTTCAGCGGACGCATGGTCGTCGTGAATGTCGGCATCATCCTCACTTTCATAAGTCTGCAAAGAGTCATCACGAATCTCCTCCTTGAGGACGAGGTTTCAATGATTACAACGAATCCATTACGTTAGTACACATGGGAGTCACTGGTTGTGTATCAATAGGAAGATGATATCTCCTCACTCACCACGAATGCTTGACCTCCCAGAATGCAACAAGAGACAAGAATGTATATCAAAGAAAAGATGTGGCGCATTTTTTTGATCCCCGGTTCCATGTTAGATTCAATTTTTAGCGTAGCAATTGCAGAATGTGGAGCCTTCGGAGCCTTCGGAGACGTAAACTGAAGAAGTAAAAGCGGATCAGATTTCAGTGTTCGGGTCAATCAATGTCAATAGAGAGAGACCAGAAGTGCCTTCAGGCTTCGGGTTAGCATGATGAGTTGGTCTTCGGGTTCGGTGATTATTCCCCCCCCCCCCCCCCCCTTCACTTCTCATGAAAAACTTTCTCCCGGGGGTGCCCCAAGAATCGGTGTTGGCGATTCAGGTTCCTTGGCATCTTCTCCCCCATGCGAGACTAATGATGATTCCCACGTGCCTTCATTCGGGCTTCTGGTTAGGTGAATCTCGGATTGGTATTCGGGTTCGGTGATTATCTCCCCCGCCCCCCCCTTTCACTTTCCGCGATGAACTTTATCCCAGGGTGCCCTCGTCAAGAATCAGTGTTCGGGATTCTTGTTCCTCGATATCTTCTCCCCCCCTTGCGCAAGGGCTCACGATGATTCCCATATTATGTGCAAGTTCGGATTCACCTGAACAAGAAGATAGATCCGAAGCCCGAATAACGAATAACCTTGCCTGGCGCGCTCTTTCCAGCGAGGTTTGGCGGGAGATCGAGCACGTTCGTGACGAATGAGACTATTGATTCCTACAAGCTGCCTGCAGGTTCGGGGCGGCAGAGCCATCCAATCAAAAATAGTATACTAATACACACTTTCTGGTGCATCGCGTGAAATAGCACAAAACGGAACGAGGTTCGGTCGATGCAATAAGGTGTAGAGTGAGTAGTACACACGCCCATCAAAGCATCACGGCCGACGCCCCCCCCCGCCGCCCCCCCCCGGCCATCATCCGTCATGTCATCGCTGGGCGATCAGCTGGCGTCCCTGTCGGCATCGTCTTCCGCGCGACAACGTGGTTTCTCCGTCGCGAGGGGAGGTGGGAACAAGAAGGGCTCGAAGTCGACTACCACTACCCCGACCCTCCTGTACGAGAATTCGAGGGATGCATCCAGGGTGCCGTTGTCGACCCTGCGCGAGAATGCCATCGTGGCATTCGAGGGATTGGCATCCTCCGCCTCCTTCCCCACTGCAACGACGACTACGACGAGTCGCGGCGGGGCCATCGCGAGGAGGAGGAGGTTCCTGGCGGAGGAGGATGGCGGCGGGATCCTCTCCCAGCGCAATCTCGACGAATTCGAGAGGGGGACGTCCACCGCCGAACTCAACGAGCGCGTCGACGACGAGATACAAAATCTCGCATCCTGGCTATCCACGCTATTGTGCGAGGATGACGATTCCATGGGACGGTGCATGGTCGTGATCGAATACCTCCTGAGGTTGTACGAGTTGCATTCCCGACCGAGGGGGGCATGTGTCCTACTGACGACGCTCCTCCCCCTCCTGTCCTCCCCATCCTCCTCGTCCTCGTCCTCGTCCTCGTCCTCGTCGTCGTCGTCGTATTTCGTGCGAGCGGCGTCGTTGATCGAATCCTCCGGGATAGGATTGGACAACGTCGAACCTGCGGGATGCTGGACGTTCCTCGGGGGCGCGAGGTCGTTCGATCGCAGGGCTCTGGCGATACGGGCGTCGAAGGACGACGCGCTATCGCTGATCGTCGCCCGATTGGGGGAGAATGCCGCATCGATCTCCGCTGCGGAGGGGGGTGTCCATACGAGGGGGGGGGCGAGCGCCGTCGTATCTCTATCGGCGTCGGTCCTCGTCGAGTCGCTCCACATCCAGTCGACGTCCGCGGCGGGCAGGGGCGGGGACGGGGGCGGGAACGGGGGCGTGAGGGAGGGGACGGTCAGGGCGCTCCTGCCCCATGTCCTGTCCGCCTGCGGACGGCGGCGAGGCTCCTCCTCCTCCTCCTCCTCCTCCTCCGCCCGCAGCGGCGACGGCGACGGGAACGAAGGCGGGGGGGGTGGAGGGTGCGCCGAATGGAGGGGATGGGGGAGGATACTCGCTTCGACGCTCGCTTCCTGCTGCCCGTCCCTCGGTCGGGATGCGAAGATCGCCATGTGCGACGCCATCGTCGACGGACTCGCGGTCCTCCCCCCGGCGAAGAAGAAGGAGAAGAGGAAGGCGAATTCGCCATCCTTCCGGGAGGAGGCGTCGTGCGCGACGACGGCGCGGACGGGGACGGGGGGGGAGGAAGGAGACGACGACGACGACGACGCGTGCGGCGCCATGCTCGCGCTGATCTCCGTCCTCGGGACGATGGACGCCTCCTCGACGAGCGAAAAACAAAACGACGAGGACGTCGATGACGACGACGACGACGAGGATTGGAGGTATCACCTCCCGATGCTGCCATCCAAGAAAACCACCAAGAGGAATAATAGGAAGAAGGGGTCGTCGTCGTCGTTCGCGGTGGTCGATTGTCTCGGGTGCGAATTACCACCGTCGACGTACAAGCGCCTGTCGAAAAAGAGACGGGACGTCGTAGCGTTCGCCATCTCGGCGGCGGCGCGTGCCGTGGCGGCGGCGAACGACGAGGAAGAGGACGAGGAGGAGAACGAGAGGATCGTCGCGACGATGATGATGGAAAGGATCGCGCCCCTATTGGCGTCGATAATCATGCATGCGCTCCGAAGGCTGGAGAGGGAGGGCGAGAAGATGCTGTCGTCGGATGACGGGGATGCCCACGACTCATCCTCCGACGTCAGGTGCAGGGCTGATCGCGACGTTCTCCTGATTCTCGGCCTGGTGAGTTTTGTTTTCGTTCGTTCGTTCGTTCGTTCGTTCGTTCGTTCGTTCGTTCGTTCGTTCGTTCGTTCGTTCGTTCGTTCGNACTCCGACTGCGACGGTGTCGTGGGAGGCACCGCCGCCGCCGCCGCCGCCGCCGCCGCCCCACAACAGCACGCGAAGAACTCCACCGGAACCGACGCGCCCCACTTGCCGCCCCCCCCCGACCACCCCGAGGGGGATCACGTCGAGTCCCCCCGCCTCGTCATCGTCGTCGTCGACGACCCCGCCCGCCTCCGGACGGGGGGCCAACTCGACGTGTACAGCCTCGAGGAACTCCACACGAAGTCCTCCGTCGAGAAGGACGGCGATTACATGAACCAGGATGATCCCGCCCGGTGGCTGCCCCCCACCACCGACGACGAGGTCGAGGGTGCCCCCCGCGCACCCGACGGCTCGGACGGGTATTCCGCCGGGGCCGCGGTGGTGTGCGACGGCGTCGACGGGAGGTTCGGCTACTCGGGGGGGGGGGGGGGCGCAGGTGCGGTACCAGTACGAGATCACCGAGGACGTCACCGCGGTGACGTCCGCGGGACTCGCGGGGGTGCTGCCGGCCCTCGAGAGTGCCATCGCGAGCGCGATGCTGCCGGTGTTCTTCGGGGAAGAGTGCCTCGATGATGGCGGCAGCACGGAGGGCGATGATGGGACGGTGACGGAGGAGGGTGAGGATGAGGATGAGAACGGCGGGGGGACGAGGAGGAGGAGGAGGAGGAGGGGTCTGAGGGGCACGATGGGCCTGAGGGCCGGGGACACCGCGAAGGTCGTGGGGATCGATTCTCGACCAGAGGACTTCCCTCTTTACGACAGGGGTGAGCGACCCGACCGTACCGATCGACAAGAAAACTGCTGTCTCTTCCCCCCCCCCACGAAACTCGCCGTCGTTCTGCACCCAGCCTCGCTCGCTCACGTAACCTTGTCTTCTCTCCCATCTCTCTCCCTTTCCCACCGCTACTACTCCCCCACACTCCCCCCCCGAAAAAAGAATGCGAATACCCCATACCTCACGTCAACGGGCGGTGTCACTTCGTCGAGGGGGCGATAACGCTGCACTTCCCGCCGAATTACTCCGTCGACATGCTCCTGCAGGGGGCGCAGCTGTCGGCACTCAGGGCGATAATGGACGGCATGGCCTCCGGACGCCTCGCAAGGTCCCACCCGGCGATACTCAAGCTCAAGTTCAGGGAAGAGAGTTACTCTTTGAGGCCCATCATCACCACCAACAACGCGCGCGGGGGGGTGGAGGGTGGGGGGGGGGATGATGGCATGGGGGGGGTTGCGATCGCTTCGATCGTATTCGCGGTCTTGCTCCTGCTCTCCTGTTGCGGTTGCGGCCTCCTCGCTATGTGGAGGCGTGACGTCGAGAGGGAAAGGAGGAGGACACAAAAGAAGAAGGAGGAGAAGAAGAAGAAGAAGAAGAAGAAGAAGGAGAAGTATTCGACCGACAGCGACGACGAAGACGACGACGACGACGAAGACAGTCTCCACAAGCCAAAACCGAGGGTCGGGACGAGACGCACCCTCCTCAGGAACGGCACCAAGGTCGACAGCATCAGGGTGTATGCCAACAGCGGGATCAACGTGTACGGCTCGGACGGAGGCGGCATCGTTGATCCCTTCTCGGAGAAGCTGATCGGGGACCTCAGGGCCTCCGAGATGATGAACGCCACCGTGGGAGACGAGGGTTCGGAATCGTCGTCCGTCAGACGCCGCCGGAGGGATCGCAAGAAGAAGAAGAAGAGGAAGCGGAAGAAAAAGAGGGACCGCGAGATAAGGAAGGACAGGAAGAAGAAGAAGGAGAAGAAGGAGAAGAAGGCGTCCGCGGCCGCGTTACGACGCAGCGTCAACGAGTCCAACGAGACCGACAGGGACAACACCGACACTGACAACACCGACACGGACAACACCAAGGAGACCACCACGAGCTCCGATTCCACCGACGGCAACAATAGCACCACGTCGTCGGGGAGCGACGTGAGCAGCACCACGAGCAGCGACCGGAACAGCACCTCCGACAGCACCGGCGGTAGGTACACCACGAGCACGAGCAGCACCAGCGACGAAGATAGGGGGACCAGCACGAGCACCAGCACGAGCGACGACGACGAAAACCACAGCACCACGTCGGATACGAACGAATCGGATTCGAGCGAGGATGGCGACGACGATTTCGCTGACGATTACGCCCCCATCCCAGGCAGCATGGTGTCCCATTCGAACTTCATGAGCCAACGGCGCGCCATACGACAGCAGACCCGCCTGCTGTCGGGACGCGGGGGCGGGGGGGGGGGACGCGGCGGCGGTGGGGGGGGACGCGGCGGTGGGGGGGATCTCGCCGCCCACATGTCGAGGAACAACCTCGTGATCTCCGGCGCCGTTGAGGACGACAACGCCTCCCAGACGACGGGGACGACGGGGATGCACTCCATGGCGAGCGTGGCGACGGCGCAGGTTCGGAACAGGAACGCGGGGAGGCCCGCGCCCGGCCGGTTCGGCGGCGGCGGTGCCGGCGACGACGCGAGCGTCATGACGGGAATATCGGCCGCGACCCTCCCGATGTCGAACGTGGGCAGGGCCGTCGGTGCCACCGCGGCGGTGCAGCACTCGCCGCTCGGCGGGTCGTATTCCAGCTCACCGAGCGATGACGGCTTTGGCGTCGCCACCTTTGCCGATTGATTGACTAGTGTGGCTCGTCTCTGCAATTAAAGGATTCATTGCCCAAGGTGCAATGATACAAGAAGTCGTTGCTTTATTATTCATTAATTTGTAAATCATAGCTTCCAAACACGTATCGTCTCCAACACTGATTCCTATCAACCCAGTGCTATGGACTATGAGCATTTACAATGTGTGAATACACAAAGCTACTCATGCAGTACCCCCTAACTAGGTATGGCCATTTCTGCCTGAACTGTTCTGGACCTGCTGTCCAGACGAGCAAACAATTATAGTAATTGTTATCGGGCACAGATTCCTAAAGAATGGCAGTCTCCATTTCTTAGGAGCCCATTCATTTGTTATTTTTGTCATAGTCTGGTCGAGAAACCTTGTATTGAATGGCATATAATTGAGGCACAGTTTTTATGAATGCAGCCATTGTTTAAGAAGTATTTCTTTCTGTCTTTGCCATTTATCTTTTAAAATGAACGAGTTGTCATTCATGTCATAGGTCTTGCTGCTGTCTAATTGACCATCACACACAATGGTGGTGTGGAAAGTCAACAGAAAGGAAACTTCAGAAACAAAGACACGTGAATACTCTAGATGATTTTCCAGTTGAATTTTTGCTCAGTTTAGATTCGGACAAACTTGGGAGGGACAGTGATGAGAAGTAGCAGTATTTGTACTAGTGGTGCTCACTTGTTTAAGACAGCTGCATATTCATTTTTTGGCAATATTATTTTCAAAACATGTATCGATCATATACTCCGAACGTGGCACAAATTTGTGGTGGGGCACAAATACATGAGTTGAACCATTGTCATGTCTCAACAGATCTAAGGAATGCACACCTCGCATAGTCTTTGCTTTACTTTGCATGGAGACATTTTCAGCTAAAATATGAATGGAATAGGCATGTGGACGATATTATTCTACCTCTGGCGAGAGTGTGGTTTGTAGATTGCGACCGTCGATTGTATGAATAGAAAGAGAGAGATGTTTTTCGATGCGTACTTTTCCCTCCCGGTATGATACAGTCGGCACGGAAATTCAATCATCTCTCTTTCACGGCAGAACCACCTAGGGATTTTTTGTGTTGACCAGAGTCAAAATTCCTCCCCCTCTTCCAAACCGTCTACTGATGTCAATGCAACATCTCCTCTATCGTCGCCACATCCTCCCTTCTCGTTGTCTAATCCACTCGCCACCAAAATCTTGTGCGCTTCGTCCATCCACTCACAGACCATCAGGTCGGCATTCCCCTCCTCTTCCTTCTTCAACAACGCCACGAATTCCAGCAAATCTACCAACGCCTTGTCCCGACGATTAGTGCTGTCTGGAATCATCATGTGACTTTCTGACAGCACTTCTTGAAAATATTTGATATCGTGTTTTTCCCTATTTTCATCTTTCATTTGTTCGATTTTCGCTTCGTTCTCCTTGACTTCGCTTTCGTAATATGTCGCTTCCTTGACGAGTCTTGCTCCAATTTTGCGAATGAGTAAGCAGTCGATCAGTAACGGCAGATGCGAGGAACAAGCGATGAGAAAATTGAGGTTCAGATCGCGCTCCCTTCCGCGAAGATGAATTCGCCGGACACGGAGCCGAAGCTCTCGACGGGAAGAAAGAGAACGAACGACCAATGACACCCAAGAAACAAACACGTCGGGGGAATCTCCTCACCTCTGGCATGCCTTGACTTTGAACATTAGCTGCTTCTGAGGGTCCAGCTTCGTGACTTTTCGCGGCATGACGAGAGACGAGTGTTTCCGCCCGATGGGGACAATGATGCGAGAGGAGGACGGGATCGGACGGAGGAGAGAACGAGTCGAGTGTTGAAGGATTGAAGAAGAAAGAAGTACGATACCTACTACGTACTTACTCAGGTGCAACGTTTGGAAGGTGATTTGGGGGGAGTTCGAGATTTCCCCCCAAAAATACTTTTCTCAAACACAAAAAAGAACAACAACGCACATTCGTCCTCCTGCAAAACACTCACTATTCATTTACAATAAGGTGCACCCCATCATCATCCGCCCATGCCTCCTACTCCTACGAAGGCTATGGGTGCAATAAAACAAAACCGCCGCCACGGCTGCCCCACTGCAACACCATGATCGACGTCGGGGTATAATGGTGAGGTCCGTTTCGGACAGGCAATAGAGCGGCGGAACCGTTTAATGGGGTGCATATTATGGGCAATATTCGGCCGGCGGGGGGATTTGATACCCTGGCCTAATCGCGATGGGCGGGCCAAATTTGACCGTCCATCTCAGTCTAAAAATCAACCATATCACAATCAACCGTCGGGTGCCTCATCGGGCAACAAATCGGCCGTGGAACAGAAAAGGCGGCTCTGTTTGTGGTGACCATTTTTTAGGAAATAAACGGCATTGGGGGGGGGGCTAAGGCATGGCCAATTGGCAACCGGGCGGCCCATTTCAATGGGTCCGCCCGCTCTCACTCCTCAAACACACCACAATCAACCTCAGCTTGGCTGGGTTTGGGCGGAATCAGCCAGGAGACCGAGAAGCGGCTCTGTTTTAAAGATGGTAAATTGATGATTTTTGTTGGGGGGGAGGGTGGTGGGGTCGCCTTCATTTTTCTACCGGACGGTTGAATTTGATCGTTCCTCTTGGTCTCAAGC
>JALLOS010000097.1:0-12798 GCA_036939435.1 Stephanodiscus minutulus
GCAGCTAATCTTGGGGGGTAAACCCTCTAGCCAATCATGGCACACAATAGTGTGCTATGGTCGGCTATACATCGCAACTAGGGACACCCATGCACCCACAGCCAGCTACCGACCCCGGCCCCAAATAACAAAATCACAAACGAGACACCCACCTTAAAACCTGGGGTGTCGAGGGCGTCAAAGTACCCAGCTTCATCCTTGGAGTGCAATGTTAGTCAAGGGGGGCACATATTCCCCTGATAGTCTAGAAATAGAAATAGGGGGTCCGGCCCAAGATTTGTCAATTTTTTAAATGGCCCCAATACCAATTCTGAGTGTTCAAACCTGCTCAACTAGCTAACCACATGATATCCTGAAAGTTTCAAAAAAAATCAACGATAACCTGCCCATTGGGCGGGTCGAGCGTGACGTCTTTGATCGGGGTGGGTTTACTTTTTGGTTTTTCATGGGTTTTTGACTAGATTTGATAATAAATGTACCGTTGTGGTGGTGTTGCATCGATTCACAGCACCTAAATATTTTAATACTTAGTTGAAATGAGTATGTAAAGTTTTGGGGCATGATTCCTACACCAAGTGCGATGTCGTTGGGGCTACTAAAGGGGTGGCGGACACCGGCTAACAAATTGCTAGCAAATTGTTACCAGTTCACTGCCTGTAATTGTGAAACTATCCTCATATTATACATATCTTTTAAAGCTTGGGAATTGTCCCCATGTATGAGTGGAAGATGCCCCTAAAGTAGCATGCTTTCATCTCTAAGTGGGCCGTTGGGGCTATGGTAGAGCGGTGGCCATGATGGTCTGGGGATTGTACCTATGAAACGGCGGGAACACAAATCTACGTAGCACAAAAATACTGAAGCTAGTACGTAGGAATTTAAGTGAGGGGCTTAATTATGTTGCACCAAAACATTCAGAAGCATTTTTGCTGCCTCCGATGGCGTTGCAATTGTCGTAGTCATTGTCACAGGCCGCCGCTGCGTTGTTGACGTAGCCGCTGCCTTCTTTGATTGCGCCAAGGAGGCAGACGAAGGAGATCCGTCATAGTCGTCAGCGTGCCATCGGTGCTGTCCCTCCATTGTTTCACCCTCCTCTTCCTCTTCCTCCTCCTCATTGATGTTGTTGTCATTGTCTTGGCCCGTCCCACAAACGCCGCTGCATTGACATTGTCGCGATTGTCGTCATCCCCCGATGGAGCACCTCTCTTCCCGCCACGCGATCCCGGAAGGGTACGGACAGGCGCTGCACCCACCACTCCAGCCGGTCATTGTTGTCGTCGTCCTCGTCTTGCCCTCCTCCTCCTTCTCCTCCTCCTCCAATCATCATCGCACCCTGCCAACCGGCCTCCTCCCAAGGGGGGTTGATCAGCGGCGTTGTCGTCCTTGTCCTTGTCCTTGTCCTCATCCTCAACCTCATTGTTGTTGTCGTCGTTGTCCTTGCCAATTGTTGTTGTTGTTGTCGTTCTTGCCGTTCTCATTTGCTTGCTCCCATCGTTTGTTGATTGTTGCTTCGAGTCGTCGCTGCCACCGATAGCATCGTTGTCATCGTCACATCGTTGTCATCATTGTCGTCGTCATCGCGGCCCTTGCGATTGATTGAGTCGAGGTTGACAACGGGGTCGAATTGTCGCTGTCGTCACCGCCTCCCCCTCCTTTCCGGCGACAGATCGGAGGGCAGAGACATGCAGCGAAGGTCCCTCGATTGTCTCTGTCGATGCGATGTTGGCTTACAGCAATGATGGCTTGCTGCTGTGGCGGGTGGGGCCGCAATGGCTTCAGCCAATCGTATAACCATGGTTGGCATGATGTAAGCCAACCACATTCTGGTCCATGCGAGGTTTTGGCATTCAAGGACGGGACGGGGGCAAAATTTATGCTGATTTTGCCGATGCTACGTCATCACCCCCTGCGTGCGTTATGCCGTAGCGTCGAGAATATATACCGATTCCCTTGTGAAGGGAATGTAATTGCTTGATCAAGGGGGGGGGGATAGCAAAGAGAAGATAATTGACAAAATTGGTCATCCCGTCAGTCCGTGATCCGCTTGTTTTTTTGTTTTTTGCACAAGGGATTTTTTCTCATATTTTCGCGGACTCAAAAATATTGGCGGGAAACTCACCTGCTGGACCCCCTAATATGGAGTCCATGTTTGCATAATATGGAGTTTGTGTGCAGATGGTGGGGATTGGCATGTACGCACATCAAAGACTCCGGTCTATTGGACGCGAGATTCAAAAAAATCATCTGTCGATGCCATGCGAGCTCCTCAAGTTAATCTACATACGAGGGCCCTGGTATAAAAAAGCCTCTGGGAGTGGAAATCTCACATGGTGGGAAAAATGAAGGAGAGACCCAGGAGGCCGTGATTAGATGTCCGTTGATTTTTTGGGCAGATTTTGGCAGGCATTCTTTCTTCAAAACACATGAGCACCAAATTGAAGTGACACAATTACGATTACCCATCCTTTCCACACCTGCTTGTGCAAAGTGTAAAGTTCCCACTATGCAAAGTGTGGGAACATTACACAAACCAATGTAAAGTTTGAGTATCAATGACCATTAGTACCCCCACTGCTGTGTCGACCAGCCGCCCCCACTTGGCAAGCTCCATCACTCTTCTCCGTACTCGCCTCGGACATCCCCATGCCTCCCTCTGCCACCTCCGTGGTCCCCCATTTCCCTCTTCTAGCTCCACCCCCCATGATCTGGTGGTATGGTGCGCCTGGGTGGCCCACTTTGTGACACCTATAACCCCACCTTAGGGATATTATCTCGTACTTGTCTACATACGACGAGTGACGACAACCAGACGAGACCGAAACACACACACAAAGACCTCCCAAACACCATCACCATGGTGGTGGAGCCGCCAACCGCTCAGGCGGCTTGGATTTGATGAACCCACGCCGCCTGAGGGGTGGGCAGCCTTGCTCACAATTTTTCCAAGGACACCATCGAAGCGATTTAATAGATTCCATAAATTAAAGTAGAAAATAATGTATTTCTATTGACCTCTATGTTTATTGAATTCGGGCTCGCCCGCCGGCAACAATGGTGGCCGAAACAGCGTTCATTGTCGTTGTCGGCGGCCAATAAGATACGCATAAACTAATAACACCTATAAGATTAATATAATACCTCAGCGTTAGTTTAAATGGACCAAAACATGGTCTTTTAGCTATGTTTGATCAAACAAAAGAGGCGGCGACAATAACGAATGCACCTCCGTCGCTGGACATTTTGATAGCCATGGCGGTGCAATTGTGCAATACCACACACATCGCCCAATGGAGGAGGTCCAGAGCTTTCATAAAAGCCACTAAACGCCGCCATCAGGCAACTACTTGCTCAGTATCGCCCCAACAGCCGCCAGGGCGACAGAAAACAAAACGACGATGCAATATGTGTCCACTTTATTGACCATTTTGATGGCCGTGGCAGTGCGCCAGTACTATACCGCGTGCATCGCCTGATGGGGTAGGTCCATGGCTTTCATAAAAGCCACTAAACGCCGCCATCGGGCAAGCACTCACTCCAATATTATAAAAGAGACATTGCAATGCCTTGAATTCACTATCTTTTAAGAGTTTTAGGTGCCGGAGATGGCGCGATCGAGCTGGATGGCTAAGATTTTGTACTAGATAGGGGTATGACATATCAATGGAAAGCCAAGAACTTGGCAAATACAAGGGAATACATATGGGGTGGCTATTAATTTAACGTTATAATGAACGACTTCTTAAATGTTGGGGTTCTCGTGGAATCGGGGTCCCAGAGCAAAAAAGGGACATCGTAAAAACTTGTAAAATGTCACGTTTATGAGTTTTTTGGGCCACCCAGGCTTGCACCATACCTGGTGGAGGCGCTATGACAACAATGACTGCGACGATGGTCCCATGCAACGTTACATGCAGTGGGATTCCTAACCCAAATTCGTTGCCACCTAATCTCCTCCCTATGCAACAAGCAACAACAAACAACAACATACAACACCAAGCAACAACAAACAACGACAAAAACCAACAAACAACAACAACCAACAACCAACTATGAAGAGGCGATGGCTGGGGAGAGAAGATGACAGGCAAGGAGACAATGGCAGACAAGAGGTGATGGAAGACGATGCACTACCAGCACAAGGGGTCAATGACCATCCTCTTCCTCATGATCATGACAACAATAGCAACAATTTGTTGCCGCTGTCTTTGTTGGTGGTGGCGGCAGCGCCGCTGGGGGTCAATGTCAGCCCAGCATTGTCGTTGGACGGGAGGAGACAACAAATGCCATCGACGTCATCATTCTAAATCCTCTGTCTGGTGGTTGTTGTCACCATCATCTCCCCATACCGCCGAAGGCCGAAGGCAGCATAGTCATCACAGTCATCATCCCTCTGCATCCACCCTTTTCTCCTTTTATATGATTGTTTTGTCCTCACTGTCCAGCCCTCCGGCCTTGTTGTGGCACTCGTTGTTCTGCGGCCATTGTCAATTTGACCCTGTCCTCCAAATGGCCATCTAGCCCGCCACCGCCGCAGCCACCTGCCGCGCCCCCCACACAATTGTCTGATTGACCCTAGCCCCCATAGACCTTTTTCACAACAATGCCGCCTTCCACGCCCGGGCTACCATTGCATCATCCACCACCCCAACCTCTTTGAGCCACAGCCATCATCCCCCAATGTTACAGCAGGCATGTGGTTGATTGATATGTCATTCCTATACCCTCCGTTGAGCCCATCATCCATTTTTTGCCATCATCCACATTCCTGTTCCACACCCTCCTTTGTTTTCTCAAGGTCCAGGGGTGCATCAGCGGCCGGTGGCGGGTTGGCGGAGTGTCAGTGGGTGTTGCATGCGTGCTATCAGCCGTGCGGGGAGGGAGAACTGACGTCGGCAGCTGCGGCGGTGGCAGTGACAGGGGAGTGGGGAGGGAGCGGAGTGGAGGTGAGGTTGAGGTGGTAGGTGGAGGTTTTGGGGGGTCTGAGGTCTACTGTTGTTCTCATTAGCTCGACTTACACAAAAAATTCTGTTTGATTGTTTTTTTATTTTCTCAAACTTGCTCATAGTTAGGGACAGTGTACACGATAAAAGGGGAAATTGTGTAACTTTATAACCTTGAGCAAAGTTTGTGTAAAAACACTCAACTGTAATCTGTCCAGAAAAATCAAGGAGACTCTCCAGCTTTCCTGCAACCCCCATATTTCCTGCATACTGCGCTAAACAAATTTGAGCGGGAAATGCAACTCCATTTCTCTGCTTGAGTGCACCCTCCCAAGGTCTAGGACTTCCCTCCCCATAGGCATGTCCCGGGGGGTGGACAAATGGGGATTCCTTTACCTCGAAAGGGTGGCTTGGATGGGGCGGGAAGAACAAAGTATCCCTTGGGCCATTAACAATGCATCAAACCTAGAGGAGCCACCATTTTTAGGCTGGAGGAAATTTCTGTAAGTTACTTAATTCAGACACTTTGGAATTTGGTATTTTTGATAAGGCCAAGGGACGGTCTCATTGAACATTCCTTTGATAACAAAAGCCATTTTCTTGAATCCAAATATTTTCGAAATATTCTTAAATGGGGTTGTTATCGCCGTCCTAGGGGACAGCTATTGGGGGACTCGTTCTTTGTGATCCATAGGGAGAAAATCTTACAAAGAAGTATTTGTTTTAAGCTAACAAACAAGTGTTGGAAAATATATTCTGAAAATTATGGTGAAAGTTGACACTTCGCCTTCGCTAGCTTCGTCTAACAAAAGACAAAACGTAACCTAGAATCATGTCGGGCCTAAAGAACATTCTTGTCATTTGACATCTGTTTGAATCTGTCCCCGACAAGTTTGTGATGTATGGTGTCACAATCAAGTCCCCAATTGAGTCACCCATGGTAAGTCCCGCAAACCTTAACTCACCAGGTAGTAGAGTACAGGATCAACCTTACCGAGGGTACCTTTACCCTCCTAAATCCAACAATATATCCAGGTCCCCATGACCTGGTACAACAGCGTCGCTTCCCTGGTCTCCCTAGCGCGGCGCGCGGCCCTCTCAGTCACGGGCATGCATGGCCCACAGCCAATTGTTCTCACCGGCCACAGTCCGCGCGCACCGCGCCATGTCAGCAAGCTTCCCCAGCCGCCCATCCCTCTCCAGGCAGAGTGCAAACGGCTCCACATTCTCCTCTCACACTATTCTCTGTCGCATGACGGCGTGACGCAGAGACGGCGGCAATGCCAAGCTCCCCGGTGATGCGTTCAAACATGCCAAGCAGCATGTTCATCATGCACGATTTTCTCACGCGCTGTTGTTTGTCTGACATGTGCATCACGGGGGCCTGCATGATGTGGTGCATCTTGATGAACTGGCAGGTCTCCCTGAGGTAGTCTGTTGGCACCACCACTGCGAGGGGGGTCAAATTGAATGGCGGCGGCGGCAGACGATGTCAAGGGCATTAGTCCAGACACAGCAGGGTGGATACCAGCCTCAATACTCAATGTTCCTCCCCAGTGGGCGTCCTCAACCCACTGATCCTGGCATTGCCGCAACTCATGAGTGGTGGTTGAGGTGGCAAACTAGGAGGAAGAGGAGCAGGATGAGACAACCCCTACAACAAACAAATTTGCGCATCAGATGATCGCGGCGGCCGCTGTTGTCCTACATTGGCCATGGGGCCCCACTCCTGGCACAGAAGCACAACAATCAGCAAACATGCTATGCAACAGGTCTATGTTGTTAAAACTAAAACCAAAAAAAATATCATTAATATTGTTTGTTAGACTATCTAGGTCACTACGTTTTGGCAAATTTGCATGCTTGATGATTACCGGTTGTGATGGTTGTACCGCTGATGCAGAGCATCAGAGGCAGAGGCAACAACTATGGCATATATACTTCATGTATGTTGTCCCGCAAGCCCAGTGTGCTTGGTTTGCCATAATGTCTGCCATGTTCAGGGCCTCGGTAGCGGGAGTTTGGTGACTAATTATTATTAGTAATAATTTAGGGGTTGTTTGGGCTGGCACATTTGAATCTCAGGCATTACCTCATCTTTTTCTACCAGGATTTTTGAACTGGATTTGAGTGAGGTTGAGGGAAATAATGTGCAACTACAAATCGCTACTGACAAGAAAGGTTCTTTTTGACATGAGCTATGTTTCTCAAAGTTGAGAAATGAGAAAGAAACAATCTTTCTCGTTAGAACACACTGGGAAAAAAATGTGGGTGCAATACTGAACGCACACTAAAAAAATGATTTTGAAATCGCCGATGTTGGAGATGCCTATCTCCTTTTTTGAGATATTTAGTGTCCTTCCGAAAGTGTATTCGACACAGATTGAAAACACAAATAATGTGTTGTGCAAAACAAAAATGTGTTTTGGCAAAACACAAATGTGTTTTGCCACAACACACATTTGTGTTTTGCCATACGCCTGACAATTGTTTCACATCTGTTCGCACTAATGCAAATAATAGTAAGTATTGTACTACGAGTCCGGTAACAACTGAGATTTTTTTTTCCTAGAAGACTTCCTAGATACCTTCCTGGAAGAGTTTGATATTTTCACTAGCTTCGCCTAGATAAAGCTACGATAGTGGGTGGATAAATAAATACATTGCTGCCGCTCCCTCCTCCCGACACCGCCATCGTTCATCACCGCTGCCGTTGCCGCCGCCACGTCCAAAGATCGGTCATGCCTGACATTGGGGGAACAGACCCTGCTAACCTGGTTGCAAGACCCCGTGCGGAGCTGGGCTTTTTGCGGCTGCTTGAGCAGCCCCGTCGCGTCGCGCCTCTCCCCCGTTTCGGTGGCAGCAGCGGGTACCCTGTGTGGTACCATGCGATTCAATTGGAGAAATTTCACGCGGGAGAGGAGATACAGGTCTCCCTATAGTCCATCTATTGATGGGACGTGCGCCCCGGGCCATACCGTCAGACCGGCAATAGGCCGCGACAACGGTTGTTGGTGCCGATTTGCTGAATCTTGTCACCTACATCACCGCATGGCCAGACGCAACCCTCGATGAGATGGCAGCTTTCATCTACAACGAGGGGGGGGGATCTCTACTCCCGCCAGGCAATATCCAATCGCCTAAAGGATCTCGACGTCATACGGAAAAAGGCGTCGACTGAAGGGTATCAGACGCAGCGGCCGGACGTCGAGTTAAGTCTCTGGAGTTTCTGGAACTGTCCTCCTCCTGCTAGTGTGTTAAGGGTGCCTCGATGGAAGTTGATTGATTTTGACAAGTTTGGTGTCTCGCTGGAAAAATGTAACCGCACGGGTGGGTGGGCTGTGAAGGTGCTGTGTGTCCATAAGGACGGACACTACCACCACGGGGCGAAAATTATCGTGATCTTCGCAATTGAGCCGGGGGATCCACGACTCCCACCGCATGTTCAAGGATTGTGGATATCAGTGGGGATAGATAGTAGTAATGATTTACTAAGTAGTATTTATGTAATCTAAATATGTAACAACCTCGACTCTTACCTGAAGGGCAAGGCAGGCATCGGAAATCTACTGAGAGGACTGGATGTCCTGAAGGCGATCGACAACTGACGTGAAGGCACCATCATTTTGCGCAAGCTGAGTATGGACTTTTGCGGCAAATTTTGGTTTTGTGGAGTAGTGGCGCTATCCAAAAACTTATCCAACACCCTCTTTTGCACCCTATCCATCCTGCTGTTGACTGTGCGCCATCTGAGAACCTCCTGTCACCATTGCAGCAGACTCCTTGTGAGGGCCAAGAGCAACACGTCTAAGCCTATTGCGATGCGCACAATTTCCAGCATTAGCGAAAAGTCTTGGAGAGACGGCACTTCGAGCGGACTCTTCAGCTGTCCCTTCAGCTCCTTCCTTGCTGCTGCAATGGACATACTCACCTTAGTCCCACCAGCAACATTGGGAGCTACCTCGACATTGCTACGACGACCGGGGATGATCCCCTGCAAGCCACGCATCACATATGGATTGCACTGCAACGAAGTGTCGTGAAATGCATCGATAGATGTTTTGGTGAAGACGTCCTGAACAATGTCATCTTTGGAGCAAGAGTCGGCTTGCTGGAGTTCTCGGACGGCGTAATTATCAAGCTTGTTCTTGACATAATCATGGTAGAGCGAGCGACCACCCTCCCTTTTTGACTCGGCCGTCTTGATTGGCTTCTTCGCCTTCTCTGCATTCCTTCAAAGCGCATTCGATATCTGGTTCCTCTTACTCTCCTCAAATGTGGCTTGACAAGAACACCCACAGATGGCGCTCCGAAATGACAGACGCCAGGCTCAACCTCTTTGACGGGATCACCCTTTCCATCGCCAACTCAACACACCACCAGCACCCGATTCTAGCCTTGTCCCCAACACAGTTTTGGGAATAACAGTAGCACCCAACCTTCATCTCCACAGGCTCGAACACACCATCTCCTCCATTTGCTTCCCCAGCCCTGCGTAGACGATCATCTCCAGAGTTGATCGACTCCCAAGACTGCAGCGGCATCGTCGAAGCGTGCCCGCATTCAGGAACAGGGCAGTTCGATTCCGACTTTGGAAATTTTGCCCATGGGACGTGGTCCTGTTGGCGTGGCCTAGTCAGCTGCAGGCAGAGTGATGGAGTACAATGGACGATGTTCTCTGCTTCCCTCTCCACCTGCACACAAAGCTTGAGGGGTTTATCGTACGCTTCCCAGAGCTTGCGGCGGTGACGGCGGCAGCAGCGGATGACAGCGGTGGCAGACAACGGCCGTGATGGATGACGGCGGCGGAGGACAGTTGGACTTTTTTTGGACGGTGGTGACATGGACGACGGCGGCATGGTATTTTTCCCTTCCCCAGTGTCTGCGGCAGCAGCGGATGGAAGCGGTTGCTGTTGCCCGCACCCGGACTCGTAGTAACGTCCATTGCCGTATTCCTCATGGTGGTGGATGTCATGCCCGTGCCACCCGCGATGCCAACACCACCCAAGCCCATGATGCCCCAGACACTCAAGCACACGTTGGATGCAGCAGCAATCCCCCGGGCCCCATCTCTCTTCTCCCGCGCAACCTCCCTTGCTTTGTAATTCTCAATCCCCCTTGATACGCCAAACAGTCTGCTGCCAGCAAGTGTATTTCCGTCGTGTAATAGCCGCCTCCGCTGCCACCATGACTGTTGTCTTCATCCTGATAGGCATTGGTGTTGCTGTTGCTGTTGAGCGGGAACCTGCTTGCCAAAGAAGTTGGTGTAATCCCTGTCTGCCACGTGATGTCGTGAGTGTGAATGTGAATGTGAACCCTGCCCCCTAGTGCCGCACAGGTCACTTATTTTGTCATCATCATCACCACTGTAGCTACATATGACCCTCCCTGTCCCACGGTATGTGATGATGTCTGTCCTTCAGGTTGTCCATGAAGTATCGATCCCCCTGACCCCCACGTTGCCGCCATATGACGTGATCGTCTAGCTGGGACATGAACTGAACTAGGTTTCTGGATAAGAGAGAAACTAGTAGGTAGATGATATGAAGATTGGATAAGAACATTATGATTGTTTTAAAGTGCGTTTTCTGTTCTAAAGAGTGATGAGAGACATGTGCACAGTGTGTAGGATTATACACAATCCGTTAGTTTCCGATACCTGTTACTGATGGATGTGTTTCCATCAGCCTTGTTTGGCTGTGCACGTAGGAGAGTCTACGTGCATGAGTCACTGATGATTGGGTCTCATACGATCTCCTATCTAGGTTCTAGGTTCTACTATGTACGTACTGATTATTGTGGTATCTTAGTAACTCGTAAGATATTTCAATCAATGAGGTGGTGGATTATTCCTTGTAAGAATTCCATAGTATGTGGCATTGAAACGTACTTGGATTTCAGAACAATCACTTGTTGAGTGGTTGTGAGATCAGGTGAAGACAGACAGTTGTTGCTTACTCTAGCAACTAGATTTTAGTAAGTCACGATATTTAGCTTGGACATAGTTCCCACCAAAACCATGGCCTATGACACCGCCATCGCCACCAGCCATGCCGGGCCGGGCCCTCTGTTGCCGCTGACGCTTTTTGTTGCCCGTCGAAGCGTTGCCACCGCCACCATTTCCCCCCCCTCAACTTTCTGGCTGATTGTCAATTTATTTTTTCAATAGCCCCCTCTTCAGGCAGACCATGGCCGTCACTACATTGCCGTCATCATTTACTGCCGTCCATTGGCACGGCAGCAAGGTGGATGCATCTAGGTCTCGACCCTTGCGCCTCATGGCGGTCATCCTACCGCCACAAGAGTGTACTCACCACAACCACTAGCCTTCCTCTTTTGATTTTGCGCTGCAGGCCTTCCTCTTTGTCGGTCTCGTCGGCAATGAAGAGGGCATCAAACACGCCCTGCTGTCCCCCTCTGGCCTCGCACACCTCATTTGGTTTACCAACACTCAAAGCCAACATGATTGACTTGTTACTGTCGTCTTCTTCCTCCCCGTCTTCTGCATCCTGCCATTGCTGTAAACTATTATGTTAGAGAAGTCCAGTTTAACCCAATCCTTACGAGGGCTTCTGATGCCTTGACCTCAGCCTTAAACACTGTTGCAGCCACGCAGCTGCTCTGCACACCGGATTATGTCAACAACAATGGCTCACCGCTGCTCCTACCACAAATAAAAAGCATATCATACGACTCTTTCATTTCAACTCATGGCGCTGCTACCCGAGTTTGATCATTTGTACCTTGACACAATGACACACTATCCAGTCCAATATTGACATGACATTCATGTATTAGATGTGTCGAGGTGAGGGGGGAATGGCCTAAGTGGTCAACAAGGACTGCACCACCATGCAAACACAGTAGCTAGCTTCATGCACACAAAACATGGATGAGACGAGTCATTCTCATACCATATTAGTTACATAGGAATATGTAGAGCTTAATCTGTCACAACCTGTTGTAACGGGATACAGTTTCGTTGTTATGAGAAAAGGAGACAAACACTAGGTACCACAAATATGCTAGAGTAGAGGGAAGTGTAAAGCCGGAATAGTCGAGTGGGTGTGAGTTTGGGGCTGCCACCATGGATGATGGGTTTCTCAAACTGGCTCCTGCCTTAAATGGATCAGTACCCACCTTCGTTGATACAAGAGAGCCGTGTACCATGCACACTGGTAGTCAAAGAACCACACCTGATGCTTGGTAGACACTCAACATATACCTCGAGTGTGTAACTGTCTAAGTACCATGAGACTGCTGATTCAAACAAGGGGGAGACTTCTGCATATTCCACAGGAGACACATTGGAATTAAAAGAGTCAAAACCCATCTACCCATGCTGCCACAGGCATCCGCAAGCAAGCAAGCCACCACCACTGGGATGGTGGTACATAGATCCTTACCCAAAAGTACCTTATTGCTAAGTAACGGTAGCCATTCTACCCCTACTTCAAACCCTCAAAAAGTATCTGCCCACAGAGAATGTAACCGCGGAGGCCGTCCATGGCGCCGCCGTGATGGCGGCAGCCAAAGCCACAGTCCGCGTCGGTGTGGTGATGTGCAGGAGATGACAAAAATTGGCCTCATAACCTAGGATCTTGGGAGTGCAATAGCTTGTGCCAAGAATATGTATATTTATATACTCAATCTTGGTGCACTCATTCATTCATGGTCATAGGAATGGGGTGTGTCCTAATCAATGGTTGCCACAGGACTCACACCATTTTTCATATACAATTGCATTAAAAACAATTATTATGATAAAGGCAAGGATGAACTTATTCTTGAGATTTTTTTGACAATGCTGAGTTATTTTATGTTGGTTTTTACCGTCATTCGGTTGTTGATTGTTATA
>JALLOS010000098.1:0-17630 GCA_036939435.1 Stephanodiscus minutulus
TACTTGTTTGCTTCAGGAAAAAACTCTACTAGAGATGTGGTTCTGCAAGAATCCGTCAGGGCGTTTCCTAACCATCGCATCAACTCCCTCTCTGGTCGCGTCATCACAAAACTTCTCCACATGATCGTGCATGGCAGAATGTTTGCGTTTCCATGTGAAAATTTGGTGGATGTTTTCTGGTTTAACTCCTGCCAACTCTCCAACAATTTCATCGAATGATTCTTCCTCAGGTGCTAGTCTATCTCACAACCCTTGTGATCCAAGGTTGAAGAACTGTTCCATCACGTAGCCTAGATTGCCCTTGAACATGCTCCCAAATAACCACTCAAAAAAGTAAGTCAGACTGTGATTGACAGCGAGGTTGAATTTGTTGGGATGACATTGGAACGCAATGGCATCTTTGGTGATCTCAACGATGCGTACATTGACTTCGGGATAATCTTCCATCCAGGAGAGCATATCCTCAGTTGTTGCCATTACGAATGCCTTTTTTGGATCGCATTCCTGCCATTTAATCCTGCCTAGCATTCCTGTTGATGTTACGTGAATAAAGGTAAGTGACGCTGATTTTACTCACAGATCATGCATGTACTACAAATGGATGACTCACCCAGTTTTTAATCCTTTTTTGTTCCCTCCAGGAACTTGCACTTTATAACATCCCGCGGATTTCGAAGCTAAACCTTCCATCGGTTGTGGTTCGTACACATGACGACCTAGATCATCACGTTTACACTTGGCGAAGACAAGATCATATCCTGGCCTGAAGAGTTCAACTAATTTACTCTTCAACGTGACCAAATAAGCTATCTCCGACTCGGTAGTTGGACCTTTGTCTTGCCTTTTCATCAGTGCTAGCGTGTTGTTCAATCAACTCCGCCTTCTCGCTGCATCATCAAAAGGTCTAACAACAAAATGAACATTTGAATAATTGACATCAAAGTGTTCGGCGTCCTCATCAAACTCCATCTCCGAGCTGCTGCCCTCATCAAACTGCATCACCGAGCTGTTGTCCTCATCGAAGTCCATCTCCGCGATCGCGACGATGACGTACCACAGAGTTGCGGGACAACTTGAGATTCATGAAGCTTGGGGGGAGGAAGTGGTGCGTTTATTCGGGAATTAGGTAAGCCTTTAATTGAAACTTACTCTATCGGAAACGAAAGTAATGTAACTCCTGAGTGCATTTCACCACTTGATGCCAAGATCTTCAAGCCTCGCCATGCGCTCTACCATCAGCTTCCTCGTGCCATCCTTCTCGACCTATTTTAGTGAATGCCTGACGTCTGAACAGAATTGATAGAGGCTGCTGTCTTCGTGTTGCGTCACATTGACGTGACTGTGCGTTTGCTTGTACTGATGGAGGTCGTTGATCCTCTCGTCGAACGTCCTTGTGACGTATTTTTGCATCGTCCAATCAAAGCCGATAGCATCGAAGGCCGCTATTTGCTCATTGGTCAGTTGCTTCCTCGTGCTCTTGCCGGGATTTTTACGCGCATGCCTCACTTGGGCGCAGTAGATGGCGAGGGATTTGTCCTCATGAATAGAAACGTTGGCATGGCCATGCGTCTCCTTGAACCGCGTCAGGTCCTCCATTCGTTCGTCAAATGTCTTGTTCTTGCCTCGTGCCTTTGGTGCCTGCTCCTCCTGCTCCTTCTTTCGCTGCCGAGCTTGCTCCTCCTGCTCCTTCACTCGCTGCCGCGCTTCCTCCTCCTCTCTTTTCCGCGCTTCCTCCTTCTTCCTGTCCTCCTCCTTCTTCCTGTCCTTCTTCTCCTTCTTTCGCTGCCGCGCTTCCTCCTTCGTCCGCGCTTCCTCCTTCTTCCTGTCCTCCTCCTTCTTCCTGTCCTTCTCCTCCTTCTTTCGCTGCCGCGCTTCCTCCTTCTTTCTCTCCTCCTCGTCCTTCTTTCGCTGATTGCGTTCCGTTCTCTCCTCCTCGTCCTCGGGAAATTGAGGGCTCTTCACGCAGAGATATTTTGAAAATGTTAAAAATGGCGCCCCCCAATTAAGACATTAACGAGTAAAGAGAGAGTTTCGTGCCACGGAGACGAGAGCTAGAGGAGGGAGGTGGGCTTCGGAGGGAGGGCAAATTTGCTCTCGGGAGAAGGAGAGAGCTTCTCTTGTTGTCGCCACAGAGTCGGACGCACTTTTCTAGGACTTCCAAAAATGGAGGACAACGATGACTTCGAGCCAGACTCGTCTGGATATCTCGATTTGAGATACCGTGGCTGGACCGCCATAGATCCAAGAGTTTTGTCATTTTCGCACTGCCTTCTTCAATTGGACGTGTCCTTCAATCAGCTACAAACGCTGCCCGACGAGATCTCATGTCTGCATGCCCTGCAAGAGCTGAACTGCGCATGCAACAAACTTCAATCCTTGCCGGGGAGCATTGCCTCATTAGCATGGCTGCGAGTCATCAAGGCGAATGGCAATGCCATCACCACAATTCCGAAAGAAATCGGCAAGTGTAAAGCACTGGAATCCCTGAATCTAAGCGAGAATATACTGACGTCCATCCCGCAGGAGATTGCCGGTTGCACACGTCTGCAAACGCTGCTATTGCAAAATAACGATCTACCTCGTCTTCCACTATCACTGGTTGCACTGAGCGGTGTGATGCAACAGCTGGACATATCCAATAACAACAAGGAAATAAACATCACATTGCCGACTAAGATACACCGGAACGTCCACTCCATCATGTGGATCCTCGGTCTGCAACAGGAAAAAAGGATCTGCATCGACCGGTTGAGGGAAGAGGTGAAGGTGTTACAACACGACAACATTTCGGCTGAACGAGAGCTGGCCATCGCGAAGGATCGCATCGCCACGTTGGAGGAGAAGAAAAATGCTGTCGAAAAGGACATAGAATCGGCCAGATACTTCATAATTGCGAGATTTCATTACAGGGGTTTTAGACTGAGATTGTTGCAGTGGTGGCGCGAGTGCAAGAGTGCATGCTCACGGAAAATGCCACGAGGACTTTCGTCTTTCAAATAACGTCTTTTTAAGCCTTCCCCAGTAATCACGTCTTTACTTCTTATCGTCGCCTCCTTCATCTCCTTCCGCCCCTTCTTCATTTTCTCCCGATTCCGCATTAATCTCCATCAATTTCGGCTCGACCTTGAGCACCTCCACCTCCTTCTGATAGCCCCATCCACCGACTTCACCCTCCAGCTGCCTCCTGAGCCACGCGTCCTTCACGCCCCTGAACATAAATTCGCTCTCGTCCCTGACGTGTTTCCAGCTCGTGCGCTCGAGCTCCGCCACGCTCGCTACTCGCAGCTTCCCCCCCTCCTCGATGATCGTATTCCCGTCCACCACCCTCCCGTGACGACGAGCCTTCGCGCGGGCAGCCACCGCCTTCCCCCGACGCTTCGAACCCTTCGGATTCTCGAGCGCGTGGGTGTCGATTATCTGTGCCGCGAATTTCCAACGCGGCCGGCGTGTCCCGGGTGTCTCGTTGTACCCGCGGTTGTTGTCGGGGAAGGGAGACGCGCCCACGGGTATTTTGGGGACCACGGTCCGAAGGAGTTTCTTCTCCTTCTCCGCGGTGGCGGTCCCCCCTTCGCTGGCGGATTTCGCAGTCGACGATGCCTCTGCCGCATCCGCATCCGCGCCTCCTCCGCCTCCACCACCCTCCTCCTCCGCCTCCGTCTCGTACAGGCCCCTCAATTCCTCGCCCATCTTCATCAGCCTCCTAACCTCCCGGTCCACCGGCACCCTCCTCGTGCTGTCGTCAACGTCCTCCACGTACACGTGGTTCGCGATGCGTACCCTCGCCTCGTCTAGCTCGCGCATCCTCGTCGTGCTGAGGAGGGCGTCGACTTCGGCCAGCTCCGACGCGGTCACGAGTATGTCCGATCCCGTGTCCTCCCTCCCTATCCGCCCGGTGGACGCTAGGGGATCCTCGACGAACTGGAGCGGATCCTTCTCGCCGTAGCTCTGATACGTCTCCCGGATGTACTCGCGTATCTTCTCGTCCATGCGAGCCTGGAGGGCGTGGTTGACCTCGAAGGTCGGATCCTTCTTGAGCTGCTCCTCGTTGTGCTGGAGCTGTACGACCCCGGCCGCTCGGCTCGTGGTGACGTTGTACTTCTGCGCCACGACGCGGACGACGTACTCGTGGGAGGTGTTCGCCGACAAGACCCCCCAGTTCTCGCTCACGACGTCGTCCCGAGTGCGCGACGACTTCCCCCCCCCCCCCCCCCCCCCCCCCCCCCCCCCCCCGCCCCGGCGATGGTCGTCATCATGTCCAGGTACAGCCCGTACATCCCGTCCTTGTCCTCCTGGGGCATCCAGCTAAGTACGACCATCCCGTCCTGCATGGTGAGGAACGACTCCGAGAAGTTTACGCGCGGGCGGTTCGCGAAGTCCTCGGCCGTGACTATCTCGGCCCGGGGATTCTTCCACGGCGGGCGCCAGTAGGAGTCCCGCCCGTCGTTGTCGTGCCGGTCGGATCCGAGGCCGCGGCCCATGCGCTGGTGGAGGCCGGGGGGGAGATCCGTCTCGAGCTCGCCGAGCTCGAGGTTTATGTCGGCCTGGACGAAGGATTGGGGATGCCTCCTCCGGAAGGGCGGGGGAGCCCCTTTCTCTCCCCCGGCGACCGTCCTCCCCCGGTCGTGGTCAGGTTCGCGGCTCGGACGCGACGAGAGGAGGCGAGTGGACGAGGACGGCGCCGCCGCAGCGATCGCACTCAGTAGCGAGGAGCGATATTTGCCTCCGATGATGGGGCTGCCGCGCGAGGTTAAGATTCGGGCGGCCATCTTGCCCGCTTGCTCGCGTATGGTAGTAAAGTGTAGTGAATGGTTACGTCCCGTCCCCCGCCCGGACAATCGAGGCAAGAGTGCACTAGGTAGGTACAGTGCGATTACCTACAACGCGACGACAGCCAGACGGTATCGTGACTTTTCTTCCAAACCAACAACTCGCATCGACTTTCACTCTTTTTATCACAGAACATTTATTTCAACCAGAGTACACAACAATGGAGGGGAGCACAACGTCGAACCCTAACCCGCAGCCGCCCGTCCTACTCGGCAAGAAGGCGCGCATGCGGGGTTCCAACAACAACAAGCCTAAGATTACCAAGGAGGAGCGACGGTTGAAGTACACCGCCAAGGCCCGCGACCGGAGGGAAGCCGCGCAAGCGCGAAGCCGGGACAGGGACCTGACCTGCTACCGATGCAGGAAATCGGGGCACTCGGCCGAGAATTGCAAGTTCGCTCCCGCCGATGCGGCGACGACGGCCGCGGACTACGGCGGCGGCGGCGGCGAAGGGGGGGGAGGTGAGGGAGGGGCTACTAGCGGGTCGGTTGCGACGCCGACGCCGACGCCGCCGCCGGGCAGGAAGCGGAAGAAGGGGGGGAACATCTGCTACAAGTGCGGGAGCACCGAGCATCGGATACAGCTCTGCCCGCGGATAAAACCATTCCTGCAGAAGGGAAACGGGTCGAGGATCGACTACGGCAAGATTGGCGATTTGCCCTTTGCCGAGTGTTACGTTTGCAACGGGACGGGACACCTAGCGAGTCACTGCCCATCGAGCGACAAAGGACTGTACCCCCGGGGGGGGTCGTGCAGGGTGTGCGGATCGGTGGATCACCTCGCGGCGGACTGTTCGAACGAGAGGGAGGGCGGGGGAAAGGGGGGGATGGGGCGACCGTCGGACGACAACGACGACGACGACGACGACGATGCGAAGAGCGTGGCATCTTCGAATTCGATAACGATCGATCGGTACCTCGAGGAGACGGCCGACGCGGAAGAAGAAAAGACGACGACCAGCAGCAAGAAAAAGCGAAGGATCGTCAAATTCTAAAGGTGCGATACGCTCGGGGAAGGAGCGAGATGTTATCAATTTCGGGTGCTAGTGTTTTCGCCATCCATCTTGTGCATGAGGTTGAGTTCTCTGTTCACGATACTCATTTGTGATGTTCTCACTGAATCCGAGGATCTGCAAATATTCGTTGCACTACTCAGATTAATTTCACTTTGATTAACTTTTCAGTCACAACTGGTTTATTACCACTTTTCTGTTGCAACCCTAAACATCATACGGCTCCTAATCATAGACTGGTGTAGCCCCATCAGTTGGCGACTGGCCTTTACTACCACTATGTCTGTTATAACACTTGATCATAGACCTGTGTAGCCCCGTTTCTGTAAACGGTTGCGCACTACGACTTTGGTCGTCGATCGACTGGATGGATCACATTCCCTGCAAGGTGCAGCACTCCATTGAATTTCCATACCACAACTACTTGAGCCATCCTCCACGACGGCAAACCGCAACGAATACATGCCAAAATGACACCTTGGCCAATATCCTTCTAAGGCTGTGATTTCTTCGTCGGTAAGAATTTCTACTACGACACGATTCTCCCGGTCTAGCTGCTCATTCGCAAGAGTCCGGTCTTGATGCTGCAGTCCCATAGACTCGCCGTCATCCCTAACCTGGCGAATGTCATGAATGTGAGCACGTCGCATATCCTCTTCCAATCTTGCCATGGCTACTCGCTGGTCATGCACTTCCGACTCCGACATACCCGAGGCGCGGAGCGCTTGCAATGTTGCAGCAACAGAATGTGATCTTGATGTAGACGAAGAAGCTGCCCGGGCACCAACAGGAAAGGAGGCTATGCTCTCTTCTGCGCTGGTAGCAGTTTGCGCGGCATTTCCGCCCAATAAGGTGGGCGTCTCTCCCAGTAAAAACGATTCTAAGTGAGGAGGGATGAGAGGCAGGTCGTGCGCCTCACACAAGACCTCACTGCCATCCGGTGGGGGGGGAAACCCGCCCTCCCCCGTCCTGATGTATTTGCGCCATCGATAGCACCAGCTACGGGGCAACGCACAGTATACTCCTGGCATGAGAGGGCAATAGAATGTCGAGCCCAACCCCGCAAATTGTGATTCCAAGCAGATACCATTGACAGGAGGAAAGAGTTGTGAAGGAACTATACAGCTCAAAGGATAACCCTTCGATCCACGTGTATAGAACCCCCGGACTAAAGGACACGCCAATGGCTTTTTACGTTCAGCCATTCCCTCCTCCTTTTTATCACTCTCGGCTTTCTTTGCAGTCTCTGCCTCGGCAGTACACATGAGACAAACGGCACTTCCCTCGAGTTGGACAGAATCAGGATAGAGATTTTTAAGAACCTTCCAGGCCTGTTTGTCCATTACACGACGGCGAGCTCGGGCGGATTTGGAGGAGCATTGCTTGAGACTGCCGTGCTCACACCTGCATTAATTTCATGTGTCATGAGTAAGTGCAGTCGGGGTGTAATATGCACGCCAAATCTGACTGAACAAACCCAACATAACAATTTTACTCACACAATATCATCATTAATATTCGACCAGGGAGGCATCGAGTCCGACATCCGGCGATCCCTCTGTTTCTGCTCTTTCCTCGAGAGCTTCTTCTTCCCTGATGATCCATGGCCTTTGCCATGTCCGCCCTTCCCACCCTTGGGAGATGCACACATCGCTATTTTGGCTTCATGTGCTGCACGTCGCCGTTCATTCTGTTCCTTCCGCTCTTCTTCTTGCACCTCAAGCCATCGAAGTGCGGCACGACACCATGACTTCGAAACATAAAAGCATGAAGTCCGTTCATGGACGGGAGGCTCCGGACGGGAGAGGACACGTGCAACTACAAGCATCTCCATGTTCCTCAGCATTTCGTAGGTGTAGACCTTTTGTGCGGGGGGTGTGCTAGTGGACGCAGATGCAGCCGCCTGCTCTCCATTCGTCTTCTTGGTACCCTTCTTGGCAGCAACAGCAACAGACGTAACTTCTCCACTGACAATGGGGGTATCAAACCCAACGGTTAGATCACTCGGATACTGCAAAACATAACAAAATAATGGATAAGTCAACCATAGTAATAATGCAAGAATAATGGAAGATTAGCTCTTCAAAAATGGCCATAGACACTCACCACCACGTGGGCACAATGATCAACAACTTCCGCAATCAAATCACGACTATTGAAGCACCGCGACGTTTGTTGTAATGCACTCAAATCGGTGGCCCGTAAAAATGTCAATATATTCAAATGCAGCTCCCTGGGAAAAGCAACTAGCGTGAGGGGTGATTTGAGACTCATGTTGGTTATAGGATTGGAAAGTGGGTTCTCTCTCAACAAGGGGCGGTGGAGGCAAGCCAACGGCCGACGCGGAATCCGAATTATTTTTGTGAAGAGAAATATGATGTTGTAGCTAGCAGAACAACTAACTTGATGGGAAGCCAGAAAGGGGGATTCGTATGTCAAACACCGCGTCAGCTAATAACCAATAATGATGGTTTCATTGAATCTTCTGGATTTCAAGCACGTTTGCTGCTTGCATGGATTTTTGTTCTCCCATGATGTTAGGCCGAAAAGATTCAGTGCCCAACTAGTACTTTCCCCGGGGGAAAGCACTAAAGTGTACATAGTGTGCAGTGTGCATGGGTTAGGTACCATACCTACGTACGTGGCAGTACCAGAGCCTGCTGCCTCCATCCTCCTCCTATGTATCCTGCCGTGTCGTGGCGGCCTTCTCCACATCATGGTCGGTATGGACTCTATCCGAGCTGTTGCTCTTGCTGCAACCTGCTTCGCTCTGCCAGTGTTATTTTTATCACACGTCCACGGCCTCCCACCCTCGACGAGACACATCAGAATTGCACGCCATCATGATTCTAGACTTAAATTGAACCTGTTCGGCCGAAGCCAGTGGCCCGAAGTAGAGGCGCCGCCTGATTTTATTGCACCTACGCCACGTCCACTGACAATCACCGAGTCAACAAATCTTGGAGGATTCGTCACGGCATCGGCAGGGTTGGCTCTTCGTTTAGCCACTGGCGCATTCGTCTTGGGTTGGAATTTAGAAACAATATTCGCGCCAGAGGACGGGAAGTACGCTCTGCAACTCGGACCGTTTCGGATACGTGATTCTAGTTCCGTTTTGGAGCAGGCTCCTGCAGAGACAATTGTTCTTTATGACAATGAGTCTTCTCCTCGATGCAAACGCGTTCGAGAAATGATGAATCTATTGGACATAACATACGAGTGCCGTCCTTGCTTTGGTCCCAACATGGATAATCTTCTTCCTTGCATTATTGACCCCAACGTTGATAAAACAATATATGGCGATGACAATATAATTGGACATCTCTTGGAACAGTATGGACCTCCAACTTCGTCCTATGATTCCAAGGCTCTCTGGCCTATTACTTTCAAGGAGTTCTCGTTGGCAACATCTCAAATCGCAATCATGCTGCGTGGTGGTGCCCTGGTTCAACAATCAACTGCTCGACCGGACAATGCGAACATGAAACCTTTAGAGTTGTGGGCTTACGAATGCAGTCCATTTGTTCGTCCTGTCAAGGAGAAATTATCGACTCTTGGATTGCCACATACGATAGTGAGTTGCTCAAGGGGGTCGAAGAATAGAGATCGTATGATGGATAAAGTGGGACGATTCCAGGTGCCATTTCTTGTGGATGCGAACACGGGAGTTGAATTGTTTGAGGGCGCTGAAATTGTGAAATACTTAGAAACTGTTTATACAGTGAAGGGATAGTAGATATTTTTTTTCATTCAACCCCTGTGTACAACGAGAGTCAAATCATACCAGTCATTGCAGATATTTCGTTCTTATTAGTTTAATCAGTTTCTCTAGACCTATCATCTTAATCTCTTCACATAATAACTGATTTCATCGCCAGCCCAAAATGCGTTCCATCTCCTGCCCACATCAATGTATCCCTCATTCTCGTACAATTTCATTGCAGCATCATTAGTTGGATCAACGTGTAGATAAATGTGAGAATATGACCATTTCTGTTGTGCGATGGCTTCAACTATGCGGCACAGGACACGTCCTATTCCCAATGAGCGCAGGTTTGGCGCAACGCAAAGGTTGCAGAGATATGGACGCAGAGGAGAATTCTTGCTCTTGTCCATTTCAACTTTTGTGGTGCCATCATCAGATGCTGATACATCCCCTGTTGCAGTTGCCAACTTACAGTTCAAAAATGAAAACGAGCGAACCAACCTTCTTTCCAAATTGTCCAACCATGGTTGAGAGAAAGGTATTTTGGCGTCAGTGGGCTGCAATCTCAATTCAACCGATGCGACAACTTCCATATCCTTTCCTTCATCGGGAGAGGCCTGTCTTGCCAATGCAAGGATGAGTGATGACCGAGAAGCGATATCTTCCAAAGTTTTGTCACTTTTGTTTAACGAATCGTTTTTTGATGTATCATTATTAGGCGCAACCAAAGGAGTGAACCACTCATCATTTTTCTCTCCTCCGTTCCGAGTATCTGTCATTCGATTCTTCATTCGTCTTCTCAATCCTGATAACACTTCGGTATAGCCCACTGCATGAGCCCAGGCATTGTACATGCCAATGGCTGGTTCAACGACAGCTCCAAGTAGAGCCTTTTCAAATGCACTCCAAGATGTCGTACTAGAGAGTGAAATGCAAGTTGCATCAAACACGTCGACTGTGAGTTTTGCGATAGGAGGGAGATCGTCGACATCTGTTGCAAGATAGAGTCGGTAGTGCTCATTCTCGTCATCAGAAAATAGAGTCAACATCCCATCTGAGTTCAGTGAGAGGCATCCGATCTTGTGAAGGAGACTCGAAAACGATGACGATTGCAGCCCATCATTATCTGCATTCCATGCCTCTGAAAATGGTACTAAGTTTGCAGGAGACGACCGATGATAGCGATGGCAATTGCTGAATAGCAGCTTGCGGCAACTCGCAAATGGTCCTGATCGATTTCCTATGCACGTTTCCTTGCCGACGCTCTTGACTGCTGTGAAATGATTAGCAGGTAGAGTAAATGCCAGAGACGACAGCATTAACTGCGATATGAATAATGCGCGAATGATGAATGATTTCATAGTGTCGTTCGTCGGAAGCATTGCGAGCGTCCGTTAAGGATGGGTTCTAAGGTGTTAGTGTAGCATCTCATATTATTATCCCCGACACAATCATTGTGTACATCATATCGGTATGGTACCAGTACTAATCATAAGTTGGGGCGAACAGTCTGTAACTTTGCTAATTTTGGTCGCACGAACATGATTCAAGTGGGTATTCCACTTGTATCGCTATTTCTGATTGTTTCTCTACTCTGGATTTTCCTTCAAGTGTCTTTTTGGTGAAGATGTGTCTAGTCGTAGTTGTCGTTTTGGCCTTTTTTCTAAGTGATATTATTATGATACGATAGGTGAAAAAAAAGCGTTTACTTACGTACCATACTACGTACTACATACTCTACTCTGTTCCATAAAGATTCGTGGTTTTTGGCCAAATTTCGTGTTCCCCGCCACAATTTGGACGATTCTGAATCGCTCCCATAGCTCTCCGCACTCACTCTCTTCTGAATTCTTTTGCGCCCCCGCCCAACTCGCGATCTAGTTACTATCATGCCTCCGCAAATAGGATTCATCGGTCTAGGGATCATGGGAGAAGGAATGGCCATGCGTCTCATCTCCCAGGGTGTGGCGGGGTCTGACGAAGTGCCGTTGGTCGTGTGGAACAGGACGACGTCCAAATGTGACGATTTGTTGGTGCGCTATCCGGACAAGAACATCCTGGTGAAAGGGACGGCGAGGGAAGTCGTCGAGGGTTGCTCGTGAGTTAATTATCGCATCGAGGGGGGTGTCTTTGTCGTTTATTTTCACGCGGGGCACTGCAAAGTCGCTGATGCCCGTTTTGCTTGCCTCGAAATTGTCCGGAAACAAAACAACGATGAATCCACCACAAGTATCATTTTCAGCATGCTTTCTACTCCCGAGGCCAGTCGCGCTGTGTTCGAAGGCGACGCGGGCACTCTCGCGGGCGTGTCGGCCGGAAAATTCATCATTGACTGTGCGACCCTCGCCGAAGACGACATGAAAAGTATGTGTGAATGCATCCAATCCAAGGGAGGGTGAGTGTCTCATTTCGTTGGTATTTGCCAATTATTTTCGAGGCAATATAGCGAAAGGGAATGCGGTGTAACTCATAATCGCCATCAATGCAACGAAGAAAATTTCTTGAAGCGCCCGTCTCTGGATCGAAAGGACCTGCCCATCTCGGACAGTTGATCTTCCTCTGCGCAGGATCTGAATCTGTTTACCAAGATCCAACCGTCCAATCTTCTATGAAGGCAATGGGGAAGGCCACGCACTTTTTCGGAACGGATGTCGGCCGCGGCACGCGTGCAAAGCTGGTCGTGAACTCGCTGATGGGCACAATGATGGCGGCGTTTGGCGAGAGCTTGGCGTTGGCGGAGTCCGTGGGGTTGGACGGAGACAAAATTCTTGAGGTCATAGGTCAGGGTGCGATTCAGAGCCCGATGTACGCACTGAAGGGGCCGAAGATGCTGAAGAGAGACCACGCGCCGAACTTTCCGCTCCAGCACGCACACAAGGACATGAAACTGGCGGTGGATATGGCCAAGGGGGCGGGGGTCGCGTACGCGGTGACTGAATGCGCAGAGCAGTTGTTCCAAAAAGCCAGGGCCGATACAGAGTTGAATATTTCGGAGCAAGATTTCAGTGCAGTCTTTGAGAGCATTCGCAAGGAATCAAAGAGCGAGGATTCACAGACGAGGTTGGAATGAGACAAATGAAGTGGGGCAGTCTCTGGGTACTCCAAGAATAGTTAGTTAGTAAAGAAAAAAGCTACTTAGTACTAATAATAAAAGACAGCTGAGTGTGACACGTGAGACGAACATTTATGTGTAGTTAGATTAGTCATCTTTTCCTCCATTTGCATGCGCGATTCTCAAGGAGGCAGCATAGTTTCCTCTTTTCTATTCGACGCGACGGACGACGATCCGCAGTCGTCGGGTTCGGATAGGCTCCTCCCTCGCCCCGCCACCGCGCGCCGTCTTCGCGTTGTCCCCCCCCCACCTCCTCCGCCGAGAAGTACGAGGGTCCCGTGCCTCGCGCACAGCCCCCCCCTGGAGACCTTGTTCTTGCACCCGTCGCCAGGCCAGCCGCACGTCCTCCTCGTCGCGCCGTGCCGGACGCACACCCCGTTCTTGAGCGCGTTGTTGCGACACCCCCCGCCCCCGTCCCCCCCCCCGCCGGAGCACTTGCGCACCTCGGCGCCGTGCCGGATGCACACCCCCCCGCGCTTCACGATGTTCGTGCACCCGGACGACGTGCACCTCTTGTGCTTCCTCGCGCCGTGGCGGACGCACACGCCGGATCTGACGGACTGGTTGGCGCATCCGCCCGGCGCGGAGCACAGGACGAGCCGCTTGCCGCGTCCGCTCGTCGGCGCCATCGCCGCCTTCATCGCGGCGATGACGGGCGAGGGGGACGCCGTCGACGACGACGACGACGACGACGACGGTGGCGCGCCACGGCACACGGGAAGGCATAGGAGGGGGGACGATGCCACCCCGACATCGTCATCGCCGCGGGCGGACGGTCGCTTGAGGGACAGGAGGATGCCGACGAGGCCATCGTCGATGATGCGAGCGTCGGCCGGCGAGGCGATGGTCGACGGCGGCGGCGGCGTCGGGGCCCAGTCCTCCCAAGCGACCGACGACGACGACGTCGCCGCGTTCGCGATGGCGAGGCCCGAGTGGTCGTGGAAGCCAGAGGCGCCGAGGAGCATCGTCTCCCCGTAATAATTTTCCCAAGTTGTCGTGCTCATTGTTATTGTTGTTGTTGTGATGGGGAAGATGGGGAAGATGGAAGATATTTTATGGAGAGAGAAGAATGATGTCCATCACGCGTCCGCTGACACAGTGACACCTCCTCATATTGTATCTCGTCCACCACTAGAGTGGTTTTAACCCCCCCGGCCGCTGCGCATCCGCTGCGCTTCCACTTCGCTTCCACTGAGGTTGAGGGAATTCAGGGGGCTGGCCCCCAAATCCTTTTGGGGGGGGGCTGGTCCCCAAAATCACCTGACCATGGTGATAATCCTCCCCTCCTCCGCGCCGTCTCCCCTCCCCCCATTAATTAATATAAAGATGTGATATTGCTGCAATAACTACGAATTATTTTAGTGCTACTAGTCCTCGTATTCGACCTCGAACAGCGGCTCGCCGTTCTCGACGGTGAGCTGCGTCAACACCGCGCACGCCCGGAACACATCGCCATGCCTCATGATGTCGTGGCGGTAGACCTGGGAGAGGATCCCCCAGTTCTTCAGCCGCCCATTTAGCGTCTCGTGACGCGCCCTCACCCTCCCCTGCATCCCCCGATTCTCCGCCGGATTCATGTCGTTCCCCGGACATTTTATTTTGTCGGGGTGGCCGCGGTACCCCTCGTCGGCCTCGACCCGCTCGCCCGGCTCGAGGAAGTTCCGCAACACCTTGTTGAATATTTTAATGTCGGTATACTTACCGGCAGGGTATGGCCCCTGGATCCACACCAGGTTCCCCACGAGGATGTCGGCCCCCAGCTTGTAGCGCAGGGCGGACTTCCCCGCGTACTTGTGGGACGCGAAGGAGTTCCCCTTCGTCGCGGTTCCCTTTTGGGGGATGCAAAAGTCCGTGCCGTTGACTGTCGTCGTGCAGTCGTTGAGCACGTCGTGTGCGCCCAACCTGCTCTCAAAGTCAATCTGCGTATGCGAGGGGAACGGCGGCGGGGGGGTGAGGACAGGTACGAAAAAAAAGGTGATTTTTTGATCAGCATTGTATTACGTTTCCTAACGCTTGCCAACATTGGATCCGTGTGAGGACATCATATCCTTTCGGTGCGTCCGCTGAATCACAAGGCGTCATTACAAAAAACACCACATTCCGCGCCGTCCTCACACTGTGATTACTCACCATCATGTTGACCAGGTTGGCAACGGCGTTGATAAACGCCCAGACCCACTTGCAGTGGGTCTTCGGGCTGACGGCACCGGCAGACGTGCCATCGGCCGAACACCCCCGGCTCTGCTTCGGGTACACCTACATAAATTGAAGTGCCCAAAGCAGGTGCTTTGGGTGGCCACCCTCTGAGAGGAGGGAGTCCCTGTCGAGCAATTCCTATACTCTTTTGACGATGTACACGCTCGTCCCAAAACATTCCCGAAAGTGCCGCGTCTCCGTCGCCGCCGCGCCGACATGGCAAGACACCCGGTTCTGGATGTCCCAGGCCAATGCCTCAAAATCAGGGATGGGCATGTGGCCCGGGGCATACTGTGTAAGGTCATCGTCGTCGGAGGCCTTGCTGGCGGACATAGTTTTGGCGGCGGCGGAGGGGGGGGTTGGTGATTTTTTTTGTGGCGTGTGATGTGGAGCAGTACTGGTACATTGTGGCGCCGGCAGTTGTTTGGCCCGGGCTGGTACTGTAACAAATAATGGTGCCATTTGGGAGCCAAAAAGATTTGTACAATTCTTGTACAAATCTCTGCCATTGTACGAATCGTTTTGGCCAGTATGATTTTCACGAATTCCTATTTAGACCTTGTACAAATTGCTGTCATTGTACAAATCGCGATTTGGCAGCCAAATCGATTCATACACGATTTGACACCATTACTTGTTATTTTAGTTGTAAAATCGTCATTTTCCAGCCAGCACACCACACAATCTGGTCTCCCCATTTCCGCCAGATGCCACCCAAGGCAACCAACAAAACAAAGAAGTGGGGGAAACCGATAGGGACCACCTTTACAATCTCATTTAAACAGACAAGTAGACATCGGGGACCAAAGCCAAAATGTTCAGTGTGATATTCTGCCAGCGACAAACGACGGTGAGTATAGTGGAGTGTCACATTTTTCAGGTGTGTATATTCTACCTATTTCCCCTATTAGGAATAATACTACACATAATGCAGCAAGCAACTAGTAGGTGTAGTTGGTATGACTTAAGCTAAGTCACCTACTTTACTTCATCTGGAATACCCCACCTCTCAACACTACGTAACCATCGGCACGTCTAACAGATCCGAAGATTCATACAATTTTGACCTCCTCGTCGTGGTAGGCATGCCCCGCCTGCGGCTTGTCGCCGAATCCATCAGTTCCAAGTCGGTATCATCGAAATCCACCGTCCCGGGCGATGCAGTAGTCCCCCCACCGTTGATCGACCTTGCACGAGCGGCGCTGCTCAGTCTTCTCGCATTGACGTTTATGGTCGAGGCCGCCGAGCTCGCCCGCATCCCGATCTCTCCCACCGGCACGCGAGCGGCGACCGCTTTCATTATCTTCTCACTTTTTTTTAGCGAAATCCCCCGATGCTGACTGATCAATTCCGTGGCGCTGCGGGCGGTCCCCCGGCTCATGTCGTCGTCATCTTCGTCGTAGTGGTTGTAATCGACCATATATCCCCCCCCCCGTTTCCTCTCGTTGTAGTTGTTCTCCGCGTCTGTATCATTCTCTGTGGAAATGGCGATATTCCTGTAACCCTCGCCCTTGTGACGAGGTATACGTGAAAACGAGTAGTCGTCATTGCGAACGTCGCCCTCCTCGCTCTTGATCTCATCATTACTGCCGTGGGTTTTCTCGTCATCGCGGGAGGACGCGATTATGGCCTCGGCCTCGTTCGCGGCCCCGAGTTCATGTTTTGTCCGCCAGTGTTTTTTGTTCATACGTACCAAGCAGCACAAGATAATGGCGAGGAGCAGCGCGCCGATCGCGATCCCCACCCCGACTATGGGCGACACCCCCATTCTCTCGCCCGCGAGCTGCGCGGCCTCAATCTCCTTCTTCCAGTCAAACCCGGACCCTCGCGATTTCACGCAAGCCTTCTGCCCGATGAAGGGCGTCGTTTCATCGTTGCACGGCCTGCACGCCTCGCCGCCGTCAAGCCGACCGAGCGAATTGTACGTTCCGGGTGGACACGCGATCCTGTCGCAATAGAACGCTCCGTCCCTGCCGTTGCCGTTCAGTTCCCCCATCATGCAAAGCAACGGGGGGATGAGGCCGCGCATCCTGTTCCCCGAGACGTCCAGGTGAATCACGGATGTCCATCGGAGGTCGCTGGGGAGGTACCCCATTAGTCGGTTGTCAGACACGTCCAAGCTCTCGAGGAAGGTCAGGGAGCCGACCTCGTTGGGGATGTGACCCTCCAGGCCGCGATTCTTGAGGGATATGGAGGTGACGCGACCGTGGGCGTCGCACTCTATCCCCGTCATCTCGCATACCGGCTTCGACTCGTTGCCCCAGTCGTCCGTGCCGCTCCACGCCCCCCCCTTGGTCGTGGCTGCGTGGAATATCCTAAGCACGTCTCGCTCGGCGTAGTCGGTGCAGTTCCCCGTGTGTCCGATGTACCGATTCTTGAGACGCGACGCCTCCCCTCCCGAACACCGCGTGCATGGGTACAGCCCCTCCAGCGCCACGCTACCCGCGGGACACGCGATCGAATCGCAGTAGTTGCGCTCGGCGTCGGTGGGTGCGCCCGTGAAGAAATCGGCGTTGATGTCCGGCCCGCACAGGTCCTGCGGTACCTCCCCCGTGAGCTTGTTCCCGTCGATGTAGAAGCTGTGCATCCCGTCGAATCGCGCGTATGACGCCGGCACAGTCCCCGACAGGGCGTTGTCCTGAACCCACAGCTCGAGGAGCGACGCCCCCCCCGTCTGCGTGGCTAGGTGGCTCGGGAGGGGACCGACGAGGCTGTTCGAATCGAGGTACACGTAGCGCAGCGCGGCAATCGTCCCGACCTCCTCGCCGGGGATGAGG
>JALLOS010000099.1:0-17615 GCA_036939435.1 Stephanodiscus minutulus
TAATTGGCCGGATTTGTGAAGCAACTCCATGTGATCGGAGGCGCCTTTCTTCGTGTTGAGAATAGATAACACCGACTCCTCGACGGTTGTGAAGTCAGGGAAACATTCCTGACGATACTTTGCGCCAGTGATCTTTAGAAAGACGCTAACCAAAAGATGAATAACTCGTGTCCAAAATTTGAATTCATATTTGTTGATATCCGGCCTAACAAGACTTGATCCGATCTGCGGACATGTAAGAATGAAACATGTCTTCCCTGTCTTTTGTTGAAAGTAAGATATGCGGGTGAGTCAGCTTCAATGCTGTATTCGGCTCGATGGCACGAGTAATCCGGGACGAGATGTTTGATCATCACCAACTAGTCCCATGCATCTGAATACAGAAGGAAGAATATTCTTCCCGTCAACTCCTTGGATAATGATGGCTCTGCATGTATTTGGCATGTGCGTGATAATGAAAATATCGATGGCCCTGTTGTCGTCATCCATTATTTTCATGGCAGTCTCTTTATCGTAGCCGATCCTCTTGTGCGCCGGAAATATACCCGCAACAAGCGGTGTAGGGTCATCTTCTCCGGCAGCGTATGCCAAGGATATATGACAATCGATTGCGCAAGACCAGGCTAGCCTGGTTTCATCTTTTATAGGGGATGTAGCCGTGTCGGAACGTTTCGTCCCGTCTGACAGGATAGTCGGTTTGCATTTCCTCTGCTGTTTTCACGACATGTTTGTTTGTACTTGGGACCCACTAATTGGCCATGCCGATGCCATTGTTTGATCCACGAGAATTGCCAAAAGGACGGTCACTGGCGTGAGGAAGCTGTTTGGCTCTTTTCTTTTTTCTGATGATTTCAACTAATTGATTGTCGCCCTCTGCGCTGCCTTCGATCACCAAAGGCTCGTGCATCTTCTTCATTGTCTGTTGGCTTTTCTAAATCAATTGAGTGTAGAGACACGAGGAAGATTTCAATGACGGCGGCGGATATGGACACATTACCAGACCCAGCAAGCTTGGACTTCTTGTGCGGTCGTTGCTGTAGTTGTTCGGGCGGTGTGTCGGATTGTGCGTCGACGGACGGTGATAACAATAATGACGCGGTGTCCTCATCGGACGTCATGGGTATCTTCAACGACTCATCCTCCTTAGATACCTCTCAAAGCATTCTTTGATTTTTGAGGGCGGGCGCTAGGTCGGGTCCTAACTCATACGAGGTGTACGATCGCACGATCTCGTTCGTCCCGAGATGGTGCATGAGGGTGGGCGCCGTGTCTGGCGAGTCAGAGCCGTTGTCCATCCTTCTCGTTGGACTGCTCAATGATGATGCTGCGCAGTGGTTGTTGCGAGAGAGTGGGCAACTGGCGGTATCTCAAATTTGAATCCATTACGGACTTTACATAGCTTGGGAACGTAGGTACTGGTTGAGGGAGATTTGTAACACTTTGTGTCAGGAGATTTGTCTAGTAAATTGGTTACACTCTCCTTTTGTAACACTTTGTGTAGGGAGATTTGTCTAGGTAGTAAATTGGTTACACTCTCCAAGATTCCACGCCGCCCGCCCACCCCGCCGGCCCCGCTCGGAATTATTTTGTGCATCGTTATGACGTTCCAAACCCTCGCCACCAACGCCTTCCTCTTCCTCGCGGCGTCGTCCGTCGACTGCCACTCCTCCCTCGTCGCCGCCCAAAATTATGAGGTTGGCGGTACGACTGGCGGCGGCGTGTCCGGGAACCTCGCGGACCACGGGGGGTCCTACACCGTCTGCCCCCAGGTCCCGTCCCTCCACTGCCGGAACGGCTCGACGTGCCTGCCCGGATCGATGCCCCCCCCCGACGCACGTCATTCCCACCTGAACCTCCAGACCCACGAGTTCGGCTACCACTGCGACTGCCTCCCGGGGTACGTCGGTCACGATTGCCAGGTCGAGGTGGACGACTGCGATCCGGTCACCGGGTACGACCCCAGCGACCCCTCCGGCGCGCTGAGGAGCTGCTACCACGGTTCCAAGTGCCGCGCCTCGCCGCCGACGTCGTCGTCGTCGATGTCGGGAGGAGGAGGGGGAGGAGGGCCTGGAGGACTGTACTGCGATTGCGAATCTCTGAACCGCGCGTCCGGACCGACGGCGATGAAATTCGCCGGCATCATGTGCCAGCACGCCTCGACGAGCATGTGCGCCGCGTCCCTCGTCGTCTCCGGGGGGGGCGGCGGCGGCGGCGGCGGCCACTCCCCGAACGGCCAGTTCTGCACCAATCACGGCACGTGCGTCAGAATGGTGTCGGGGGACGAGCCTCATCCCGGATGCGTGTGCAAGGAGGGCTGGACGGGGGAGCGGTGCGAGATCGAGCAGGAGGCGGGTGGTGTGCACGTGACGGCGCAAATGGCGGAGGAGGTCGCCGCGAGCAAGAAGGGCGCGACGAGCGCGATCGCGGGGAATATCTTGTTCGGGTGCATCCTGTTCGCCGTCGCCGCAGTGGCGGCGTTCATCCCGGTGGCGTTCGTGCGGGCCCGGAGGGCGAGGGGGGACGCCGCAGCCGCCGGTGGCGATTGCGATTCGGATTCCGCGGGTGGGGGGGGGAAGGCGTCGAGGGCGACGGGGGGGCCCGCCGTGGGCGTCGAGGCACTAGAGGCGGACGGGAGCGGTACGATGATGGTGGGGAGATTCTCGATAGACGAAGACGAGGGCGATATGGAATTGACGGAGGAGGACGGAGCCGCGGCAACCGCCGTCGTGCCCGGGATCGTATGAAAAGAATGAAAAGATCCCCGGTACTCCCCCGGGTCGCCGGACGAGTCGCGCGGACGTCCCTACCTCGGTCTCCGAACGATTGGCCGCAGTGCCCGGGATTGAATCATATAGAAAACCCACGATCGCCTCGTCGCGGAGCCCGTCCGTCCTCGAGGGAGTCGAGACGAACGATCGTTTTTCGGACGGCGACGAGGATTCTTGCACGCCGAAAAAATGTCTTTTAGTATACTTACTTAGTGAAAATTTGTTACGTGACTCGGAATTTCCCACCGTGCCAGCTCAATCGTCGACGGTGGGATTTCCGATCCGTTGAGTGGAGCGATCGATTCGGGCGTCAGGGTGGGCGCACGTGTGTTCGGAATCAATCGTGTGACCGAAAACAAATTCGACGAGGCTCCTATCCATATCCGCGTCATTCAGAGAAACGGGTGTGTTTTGATGAAAAAGAAGAACCTTGATTTCCCACATGAGCTTGCTCCATGTTATGCTTCTTCACACTCTCATCACCACCACCCGCATGAGCTTGCTCCCTCTTATGCTTCTTCCCACTCTCACCACCACCAGTCACATGAGCTTGCTCCCTCTTATGCTTCCTCTCGCTCTCACCACTACAAATTCTTCTTCCATGCTGTGTGTGTCTCGGTTGCTGCTGCTGCATCTGCTGTTGCCGCGGATTTTCCAGCCGCCTTCTAGGGCCCCACCTTTGTTCAGCTATACCCTCCTGATCGCCACCAGCGATAGGTGCAACACCAGCTGAAGTCTTTACAAGAGCGGCCGGTGCATTTCTTTTGACATAAGATGCTCTTTCAGATAAATAGTTGCGTTGTCGTGAAGGGGACGCGGAGTTGACTCGTCGTTTTCTCTGGTCATCACTCTGAACAATATTAGATCTATCGCTGATTGTAGGATACCCCTGACTTGGTTGTGCAACACCAACTGAAGTCTTTACGAGAGCAGTCGGTGAAAGATAAGATGCTCTTTCTGATAAACGGCTGTGCTGTTGCAAAGGGGAGGCAGAGTTGAATCGTCGTTTACACCGACCATTACTCTGAACCTTATCAGATCTATCGTTGGTTGTAGGATAACCCTGACTCGGTTGTGGGCGTCCCTGTTGATGCATCTGAGTCTGCTGTTGCCTCGGCTGCAATCTCGGAGGGTCTCCATGCAGTTGTTCAGCTACTCCCTTCTGATCGCCACCAGAAATAACTGCATCGCCAAGTGCAGAGTACGAAAGAGCAGTCAATGCATGCTGTTTGACATAAGGTGCTTCCTTGGGTGCATTGCTGCGCTGTTGTGAAGGAGACGCAGAGTTGAATCGTCTGTTTGACAGGCTGTCACTCTGGACATTATCAGATTTATCACTGGTTGTGGGATACTTCCGTGCCAGCTGATGAATCAGAGACTTGCCCTTTTCGCTCGTCAGGCCGTGAATGGTGGCGTTGTGACCTACCATTGACCACTTGTCGCGTAGATTGACTTCATTCCTCAGTTTTGCGCGCTCCTCTTCCTCGGACTTCTTCTTCACTTCAGCAGCGGCCGCCTCTTCCTCCTCTTTGGCCTCCACGGCAGCAGCCTCGTTCCCCTTCACTGCTAAATCTTGGCGCTGCTTTGCGGAAAAAAGGTCCTCTCGCAGTGAGGCCTCATTGTACATTTCCGATTCAAACGCAAATTTCCCATTGCCCTTGATTAAGCGTTGGTATAGCCTATTGACGTTACCTCCTTCACGATACAGGTCCTCTTTCGTCACGTCCTTTATCCATGCAATTGGATAGTCCGACTCCAAAATTCTGGAAATATATGATTTGAACCGCTTGACATCGTCCTTCTTCTCTTGACGATCATGACTAGGGAAAAAATCAGCAGACGCGGTGGTCGTCAATCTCTGCTGCAGCTGCGCAGTCGAAGACAGTGCATGATTTTCACTGTCTGTATGATTTTCCAAAGAAATATCCGTCAGAGAGTGGTTGGAGATTTGGATATGAATCTTATCACCCTCTTGTTCACCCCCTACCGATGTCGACGAGTATCGAGTTTTCTTGTTCGTCTGCGACGAAATATTGGCCGATGCCCCATCACCACCGCCGGGTGATGGCGATGGGCTATACACGATAAGATTTGGATCCACATTGAACATAACTCTCACACGGCGGCTTCCACTTCTGTTCCTGTTCAAAAGAATTCGGACAGCGTAAGATATTTTTCCCTCAAGGTCATGAATGTTTAATGGTGGTGACCAATGGGGACAAAGAATAACACCCTCTAGTCCTACATTGTCCGGTTCATCCTCGTCCATCATCATCTTCACCTTGACGTGACAATTAGTTGCGAACGCAAGTTGTTCTTCAAACAGGAAATAATGCTGGCCTTCTTTGTCATTGCCCATCAAGTTTGAATCTACCTTGTAAATGCGTTTCATGACCAAAAGATCGATGAAAATCGCCTTCACCATCCCATAACATGCTTCCAATGGAGAAAGATGCTCGTTCGAAGCAGAAGAAGAGGAGGAGGAACACTCGAGAGAATACCACACGGGACATCCGGGAGGGTACCTACTCTTCAATTCCTGTTCCGGCTTCAGGGGCACGAGGTTGTCTATGCTGATTTCCGAAGCGGTAGCTGGACCCGGAGGAGGAGGAGTAGTCGAAAATACTATTTCTCCAGGCAGGGTATCGTCACCGTCATCTTCTTCCCTCGGACGAGGAGGAGCAATCAAAGATAAGATTTCTTCAGGGAGGATATCGTCATCTTCTTCCCTCTTGATTTTGGTTGCCATTTTCTTCTTTCGTTTTTTTATGATTCCCTCTCGTTGAGGAAAATGAAAAATGAGCGGCGCGGTGCCGCCGGCCGTGGCGTGGGGCGGGGCGGCGCCGGCGGGAGCGGGTCCTTTGAGGAACATAAGAATTCATCTAAAATCTCATGATATTTACACAACATGTTGTGAAGGATAATAATATGATAATAAACTATTTTCGAGGTATTTTGGCATGTATTTGTTTTAGATTCTGTAATAGTAGTGTACAATCTTTCCACCAACAACAAACCCTTCTGCTGTTGGTTCGCCATTACACACCACCATTACGCCAAAACAGACTGAAATTGCTCCAACCACTCCACCCCCCAGCATCATGATTTTCCTCACCACCAACCTCTCGACCGTGTCACTAGTCCTCCTATTATGTGCCGCTATCATCACAGGCGATCATAAATGTCTCGTAGTTGCAGTGGAGTACGGCCAGGCCACTCCCTGCCCCCAAGTGCCCTCCCTCCACTGCAAAAACGGATCGACGTGCACCCCCGGCATCGCGTCGTTCGGGAAACAACACGATCACCTCAACCTCCAGACGCAAGACTCGGGATATCACTGCAAATGCAAAAATGGGTTCATCGGGCACGATTGCGAAGTCCTCGTGGAAGAGTGCTTCGGGAACTCCGGTGCGCCCATGTGTTACAACGGCGCCAAGTGCAAATCGAGCGGCCCCTGCGATTGCAAGACGCTGAATCAGAATACTGGGGCTGCCGACACGAAATTCGAGGGCGACAAGTGCCAGTACGAATCGACCAGTTTTTGCGCCGCTTCGTTGGTGGGGAATCACGCGCCCAACTATCAGTTCTGCACCAACCACGGCGAGTGTGTGAGGTTGGTCGCCGGGGGGGAACAGCACCCTGGATGCTTCTGCAAAGACGGGTGGTCCGGCGACCATTGCGAAATACGAGGGGATCCTTTCGCAACGCAATCATCAAAAACCACCCAGGGGGGTGGGCGCACCAATGCTACGACAATATTGTTCAGTTTGATGATTGTTGCCATTGCCGTCGTGACTTTGGGCATTATTTTCGTCTTGGTCAAAAGTAGAAAGAGGATAAATGCTGCTACTACTAATCCAGGATCGCCTGCATCTGAACTTCCAACATCGACGGAGAAAACCGTCGTAGGCGAGGGGGATTTGGATGCAGATGGGAGTGGGACTCTGGGAAATCCATTTAAAATTGGGAATTGTACGGATGGCATTGACGCAGAGGACTTAAACATGGACGAAGATGACGACGATGTAAACGAAACAACGAAACCCGAAGTTGTCTGAACACCCACTTATTCGTTGATAAAAATTGTAGATTTAAGGTTTATATAACGGCAGTATTGTAGGGTCATTCCCTCTCCGTGCTGTATAATTTCCTTGACCCAGCGTCATATGTTGTCTATTTCCTCTTTGTATTTGTGACTCCTTTCCGACGCTCCCTTCTTTTTTCTAATGAACGTTCCCTCTTGTCTTGTTTCTTCGTTTCTTCTGCTGCTGTATGCTTCGAATCGTCAGATTCGATTGGATTTATAGCATTATTTAACTGAGTTATCACTGTGCAGGCGAAGCCATATGCAGACAACTTAGACCACTCCATTTTCGCTATCAACATTTCGGCGACGATGAATGAACATGCCATGAGAAGGATGAGGTGCAGGATGCGATAACGATCGAAGGTGATCTTCATGTTGGCGAATACCACGCAATTATCTCTTATCGGCGTTTATTGGACGCCTCCGTTTGTATCCCTCCTGGTAAATAATGTTTGCTAGTGGAGGCTGTGCGTGGTCGAGGGTGGACGGCTTCTGGTGGTCTGCAGATTTATCTGGCATTAGCGTGTCCCAGCTTTGCCGAAATCCGGGATGCATAGGATGTGCGCCTCATAGGAGAGTAGAGTTTGAGTTAGAAGAGTAGTAGGTACCTATTGTACGTACCTACGTAGAATATAACATGATGTGTATTATTATCTTCTATTATGAATAATTATGATATGATGTTGTATCTTGAGCAGAATGCTTTCATGCCTCCTATCCTGGAAGACATGATAAAATGAGTGGAGCTAAAAGCCCTCAGGCAGGATGGCAAAGGTTAGACAGGCCTGGAACTAGCAACTTTTATCTTGAACTGACTTGGCAAAGTTGGCGTGGCGTGAAGACCTGGACTAACAATATTGTGTGTAAAGTGCCCACCTAAATACTGATCTACTTTGGTAATGATTCAATACTTTGTCCACGTTTGATCACTGCAAAGTCAACTAAGGGTGGAAGTATCCCAATCAATTCTTCATTTCTTTTGCCTGCTACTAATTGCTCCGCCAATGAAGTGGCGTCTTTCATTATTTCTTTCCCCAACTGAGCTGCTGCAATGCCTACTATATCCGCAACTGCTACCACCTCTGCCGCCATATTCAGGATATCCTCGTTCACCCTTTCAACTTCAGCCAATAAAAGCGTTGGTGGTTCTTCTCTGGGCTCATCTGCCAGATCAAAGGTGTCAAAATGAACTGCAACACTCCTTCTAGACCTGATTGCTTGATGTATTTTCACAGCTTCAGCTGGATTGCAATGAGACTCTCGCATGAACCATTCCGGCTCATAAGCACCAATAGGTATAGCACTGATGTCGAATGGCCCAAGGCGATCACCGATTTGATGATGCAATGGAAAATCAGTCGGTAGACCGGAGTCACCAGCAAAGTAAAAGGAATGTGTACGTGGTGCTCGTTGCCCTGTCTCTGCTAGAGCAGGTGTTGCATGAACGGAAAAGGAACACCAAAGCCTTTGATTGCGGTCGAAGGGACTGCGCGAACACCAATGTTGGGCAGGTGCACATGTTATCACAAGTTCATTTTTATCAGGCAGGACACGAGCCTTTTCTTCTCCATCCTTTGGGTGTTGCCCCGTCACTTCATCAAAGGCACGAACCAATTCTACCACCTCAGGTAAATTCCTTTCCGGGGTGTCCCTGTTAGAATGCTTTCCTCCTAGTGGCTTGCTTAAACGGACCCCTTGCCACCATTCCAGCTCCACGATATTCTCAGATGAGATGCCTGCTTTATCCATGAGCCAAGATTTAATACCCAATGGTACAACCCAGAAGCTCACTTTCTTTGATTCTATCAGCTCCAAAATCGACCAATAGTCGAGATGATCCATGTGGTCATGGCTAATCAAAACACAGTCCACAACCTCTGGCAAATCAGCAACACCAAATGCTGGCGGTGCTGTCCGGCGGACTGGCCCTGCGTAATTTGAAAAATGCGGGTCTGTAAGGATTGTAAAGTCCCCCGGAAATGTAACTACTGTAGTTGAATGCCCTATCCAAGTCAGTCGTATTGCTTCATTTGCACTCTGGCCACCAGTTGTCGATATCTGGTACAATTTGCCATCGGAAGCGGTGGAAGATTCATGTAAATTCATGGAATCAGATGATTTGGCGATTTTGCCTCTCGTCAAAGTCTTAACGTAATGGGTTTTCTCATTAGTCTCACAGACATCATCTTGGCACAGTGCGGGATTGCTTGATAGACCAACAGCCTCCAAAAATCTTGACCAGGCACCGCCCAGCTTCCATCTTAAAAAATTCTTCAATCCATTCTCGCCATTGCTACTTTCTGATAGCCATGGATTGACATATCGCCCAGTCTCGGGATCGCGCGATGTGAGCGGATACCCTTCATTGTCAAACCATGACGCGTGTGATGGCTCAGTTAGAGTTACACCCCACCATGTAGTGGTAGTGGTGTTGTCTATTGCATTGCCCCTCAACCAGCCCCACCTACTCTCCCTCAACGTATAGCGTTCTTTCCAACCCTCCACGACCACCTTTCTTGCCAACTGCCTCGCTGTTTTTTGCCTTAAATATACTCTCTTCTTCGCATTGTAATGGGAGATTATATTCCTTTTACCATTTGATATCGCAATAGAAGAAAGATGTCCAACCCTTCCACGAATATTTTTGACGAATATGGAGTAATTATCGGATTTGATCACGGAGATCCTAGCAGCATTTGCGCGCAACTTGGCCAGTTTGCGTTGCTCTTTCTGAATTTGTCTCATTATTTTCATCCGTTCCCGAAAAACGAGTATTGTGTCTTGCCAGCGAGTTTTTAGTTTGACCGTGAGGCGTTGCCTCTGTGCTTGTTGGTTTTTGTCGATAATGCTCCTCATCAGTTTGGAGGCGTCGGAAAGAGATGACGGGAGAAAAATGTAATTTCGTTGTTGGATTTGGATGGGATGGACAAAGAACAATGACGGTTGGTATCGACATTTCATGAAATTTTTCATCGACTGCCTTCCTACATAATGGGACCCACACAACCATAGACAACTTTCCATGCTCGAGGAAGATCTGGGAAGTGGACGGGGTCTAGCCACCCATGTCGTCAATGCCGCCGCATGGCGCACGTCTGCTCGGCGTGGAATGAGAACCCGAAGCATTTATGCTTCGCGTTGCTAGTAATGATGATGTTTCTATGAAGACGTAGTCAAGCACACAGCGCTCCCTGTCATAAATTGCGAGGCTTATCGGCACGTGCAGACCGGTTCTTGGACAACTACCGATGAACTTGGGAAGAAGCGCGGGTGTGTCAAATCACCATGGTTGGCTCCGCCCGTGGTGTAGGTATCGTATTTCATTGTGTAGATAGATGATAAAATGATAGGTACTTACAGTAGAGCACGGACATACAGGGGTATGGCCTTGGCTTTCCCGCCACCCTTTTTCTCAGTACAGTCCTACGGGCTCTACACGATTTGATGTGTGGGTGGGGATTTTCACCCAGTACCAGGCTACGTGCTACGTCTCGAAACATACTATGGTCTACGACGAAGGTGAATGAGGCATGTGCTCGGCCCCCACACGTCGGATGACAAAAGTTAGGCTATCAACCGATAGCCCACACCGAGTTGTAATATCGCGCCGAACGCCTGAATACCAATATCATTGGTTCCGTTTTTATTGCGATTCCCTTTTTCCAGCATGGATGCATCATGTGGGGATATTCTTTGGGGGGGCGGACCGTCTATCCCACTGTCGGCCACAGTCCTGGCAGCCGTCACCGTCGCCGCAGCATCGTTGGAGGCGAACACGCTTCCTCCCTCAAGCGTTGGCGTTGACGTCGCCGCCACCGCTATCACTATGGCTGCCGACGTTGCCAACGATGCCCGTTACGATCCTGCTGTTCGCGCACGCCCTCCAACAGGCGGCAAGGCGATCAACCTCCTCGAAACGTCACCGGTCTCGCCAAATGTGTGAACCTGCGGGGGGAGTACATGCTCGTGCCCGTCGACCTCAACGTGCCATTGTCGAAGGGCGACGGGGTCACCGTCACAGACGACACCCCCCTGCGCGCGATCGTGCCAATGACGAAATTCCTCCTCAACAAGGGTGCAAACGTCATATTGTGCAGTCATTTTGGCAGGACCAAGGGCGAAATCGTCGAAATGGGCAAGAACGGTCATTTCGATCCGGTAGTCGGACCCCTCAAAAAGCTGCTGGGTGTGGACGTCGTCAAGGCGGACAATTGCGTCGGGCCGGAGGCGGATGCGTCGGCATCTCCCTTGGGGGGGGGGCAGAGGGTCCTGCTTTTGGAGAACACCCGCTTCCACGCGGGGGAGACGAAGAACGATATGGACCTTGCCGCGGGACTCGGGAGGTTGGCAGATTACTTCGTCATGGATGCGTTCAGGACCTTCCCATCGCGCTCACTCGTCCACGGCAGACAATTGGATGGGATTGGACGTGGGGCCGGAAACCCTCGATCTTTTTGCGAGGGGGATTGCACTGTGCAACACGATAGTATTCAACGGTCCGATGGGCGTCTTCGAGATGGAGCCGTTCGCGCTGCGTACGAACACCGTTGCCAGGCTCCTGGCTGAGGCGATGGACAGGGGCGCGACGACGATAGTCGGGGGGGGGGGACAGCGTCACGGCCGTGAATCAGGCGGGGCTGGGGGACAGGGTGAGTCACATCAGCACGGGGAGTGGGGCGTCGCTGGAGCTTCTGGAGGGGAAGGTATTGCTGGGAGTGGCGGCGCTTTCGGAGGCATGAGGTATGGTGGTAGTAGTAGGGGGGGGGGGCGGGGGCGGGGGTAAGTGTAGGGTCGGAAGGGGGTGGTGCGTGGATGATGGAGGAGAGAAGTTCTGTGGCTGGTTGTGTTTTCGGACATGATGTGGCAAATAATCGAAATCGCGCGTTCCACCGCTTGGGGGCGTAATATCATTCGGGCCTCATGCATAGAAGTAACACCACCTTGATTTATGCAAGTCCAAGCAATAATCGAAAATGTTATGTAGATATAACACTTTCTCTTAGTCCCGCCCCTACTCTTTGGCATTGTTTGGCGGGCCATTCTCGTCGTGGCAGGTTGCGTTGTCGTTGACGAGCCCGACGTCGGACGAAGCTGCTCCCGACGTCGACGTGCCGCCCTTTGCACTCAGTGGTGCAAGCCCATCCCTCCATGCCCGACACAAGGAGCAGTGTTTTTGTTCCTACTCGAGTCATTTAAATGGCTGCATCGGTGGCATGGCCACGACTAGGCAAGGAGGGTAGCGGATCGCAGTGTTGGCATTTTATTGAGGGAGGGCGAGAGGGAGATTGGACGCGTCGCGACGGGTTCGGCATGCAAATAGAGGAGAAAATCATACAATTCCTATTCGTGGAGTCTATCTTAATCTACATACGCGACCTCTAATACCGTAGTGAACTTCCTCCCCCCAACATTGAATGGCGGGAAAGCCAAGGAGATACCCAGTTAGTTGTCCGTGGTGCAAGGTCGGTCCGCAGAAGACGGTTTTACTTCTGGAAGACACTGAATGGGGAAAAAAAAGGGGGGGCAATATTGAGGGCACACCAAAAAAAGATTTTGACACGATTCCATATTTTCTTGAAATCGCCAATTACGAGAAAGCTTTTCTGTATGTAGCGTTGAAATAGTTTCTCTCCGAAAGTGTGTCAACAAACAGGCCCAACAGATTGAAAATGTTAGAAGCCGTCTAAGCTAGCTACTCCGTAATCAGCAATGTGTAAATGACTTTCTCACAATGTTAACTTTAGGAAAGTGAGCTTTCGCTCTTAGTTCTACAATATTAAAAATATGGAAACCCTTCCCGAAAAACCCTATTTGCCAACTGATCGCCAACGGCCATCCTAAACTGTACACAAAACAGTACAAAGCTTGAGTACAGAAAAACACATTCTGACAGAAAACACTTTTAAAAGAATTCAAAACACATTTGAAATTTATCTGTTGGGCCTGTTCACGCAAAACAGTTTTGTGTTTTGACTATCGCCGCAGCCGCAAACTGCTGCTTGCTCCTGCCGCCGCAACCGCATGATGTTCAAAATATTACATTAAAAGTATTATTTTGAACATCTTTGCTGCCACTTTTTGGTTGATTGTTGTCTGCCCTTGCGCTGCCTCTGCTTTCGCCACTGTTGCCTGCCCCCGCCGCTGGGCGTTCATCAGTTTCCTCATCGGCGTCGTGACGTGCGCCGCCAGCACCGCGAGCTGCCTGTCCTCGACGACGACGGGCGGGTTAAGGTTCATGTTCAAAATATTACTTTTACAAAAGTAATATTTTGAACATCACCCCTGAGGAAGATCTCACACGCCGCCGTCGCCACTGCCGCTGCTTCCTTCGCAAGGAAACTGTTGTCGCAATCACCACCATCACCAATGACATCAGCAGCCAGCAGTGGCAATGGTGGGGGCAGGCAAGGGCGGTGGAAACAGATGCAGCGGTGGGGGCACACAACAATCAACCAACAAACGGCAGCAACATGGCAGCAGAAACGGCATTCGCGGCGGCAGCAGCGGCAACGGCGGAAGCCATGGCAGCGGCAGTGGTGACGGCGGCAACGGCGGCAACGGCGGCAACGGCGGCAACGACGGCAACGGCGGAGGCGCAGACGGCGGCAGCGGCAAAGGCGGCGTTTGAGATCTACATTAAAAAGGGGCAGAAACAAAGGTCATGGCGGATACGGCAGCGGCGGCGGCGGCGGGAGCCGCGGAAGCCGCAGCGGCAATGGCGGCTAAGCCACTGCAGCGATGGCGGCAGTGGCAGCGGCTGCGGCGACGGTGGAATGATGTGAGGCAGGAGGAAGCAGGGGGGTCATCGCTCTCATGGTAGTAGAGGGTCAGTTAGGGATAGTGTAGAGTTGGAAGGATACCCTACAACTTGTACCATTATCTACTTGAGTAAAGATTATTCTGATTTTTGTAGGGCCAAAAATCTAAAGTGTTTTGCAAATCACTTTTGTGTCAAAACACAAAACACATTGTGTTTTACCACAACACTTTTGTGTTTTCAATCTGTTGGGCCTGTTCATCCGTATTGGAGAGAAACTATCCCAAGGCTACATAAGAAAAGCTTTCTTGTAATCGGCGATTACAAGAAAAATGGAATCGCGCCAAAATCTTTTTTTTGATGCGCCCTGAGTATTGCCCCCCCTTTTTTCCCAATCCAGTGTCTTCCTGTAGGCCGAGGAGGCATCTACACATATGATCCTATGTAGGAACTTAAAACATAATTATTCCTCTGTAATTTTTTGACGCCAGCCAGTCATAGCGGTAAAATTAAAAAATTGACTCGAACAAACTTACAACCTCTGAATCACAATTCTAAGTTTTGCTAGTCGTCACTAACAAAAACAATGGGCAACCATTTGTTCAGTATGTTGAGCGTCGTGAGCCCTTTTCAATGGGAGCCTCATACCACCCTGAAGAATTCCCGTTAAAAAAGGGCTCACGGGAGATGATCATGTCGTTGTTTTAATAGGCATAATGTCGGCTTTTAGACTACTAGCTCCTCTGTAGACCCTGTAGGATTCTTTCGTGGGGGAAAATAATTTTTTGTTCCCAATAAATAAGCCATAGATGCCCGCTGGGAGGTGGTGCCAGCTCCAGGTGAAGTACAATAGGATAATAGAGTGGCTTTACCAGCTGGTTCGTAGGAATTACTATGTTCTCTCCCGAGATGGTCATAACAATGGCATGTTGGCCAAACAAAGATTATGCCTGCATGCTCTCCGCTCTGGCGATCGCCCTGGTGACAAGTGCTGTTATCAAGTCCATGCCGACGGGTGACGGTGGTGGTGGTTTTGTGCACTCCGGCAGCATGATAGGGTTGCGTCGGCAAAGAGCAAAGAGGACGGGGCAAGGGTGGCAGAGTGGCAGAGATGGCAACGGTAACGGTGATGAGGACAAAGACAACAGGCATTCATTGAGATCAAGGGATAGAGTGGGCTCTTAACAGCTTGACCCCTATAAGGATTTGGGCAGGAACCAAAAACTCCCGCCCCGCAGGTTTCCTACAGTAGGAATAGTACTCAAATTCTGTCGAGCATCAACACAGCTCCCCCCACAAACATCATCACCATGGTGTTCTGTTTGCCCCCCCCTACAGCGTCGATTCAATGAATCGCCCCGATCCGACGTGTGGGTGGTCATCCAAACGGGTTGGCCAATGGCCAAGGGCGGTTACGCTGGGTTTAATACGAATCATTAAAATGATAGCGTAATTAATTTTATTGTGCTACTACTCGTATTTTTGATGAATTGCTCGATCGTCATCACAAATGGCAGCCGAAACGGCATCCATCATCAACAACGGGCGCCACAAACATATGAATAGATTATTAACAGCTTAATACCTAAGTCTGTTCTGGCAGGAACAAAAAACTCCCGCTCGGAAGGCTTTTTGCTAGCTAAACACAAGGACACAAACATCCCCACCATGATGGAGCCGTTTTCCTCTCCAGAGGCATGGTTTTAATGGACGAGCGTACCCCACCCCCGGGAGTCTACGCGGAAGGGGTTGGATGAGGCCGTCTTCAAAGGGTTTTAGTAGAATCAATAATATAAAGGAGAAAATGATTTATTTCTACGACTTCTGTGCCAGATTGGGGCGATTCAGTGCTGTGGGGGGGGCAAACGAGTCACACCATGGTAATGATGGTTGTGGGGTGGGGGGGGGTGTGTGTGTCGGTGCTCGACGAAATTCCCGTACTATTCCGACCGTAGAAAACCTATGGGGCAGGGGGGTTTTGTTCCTGCCCAAACTGATAGTGGTACACCTGTTATAATCCGATTTATTGGTAAGAGATAAAATGCCTCATGTGGGACGCTAGAGGGTCATTTCCGCCGGCGGCGACCATGGTTGTGATGGTTGTTGTTGACAGTTGGTCGCTGGGGCACGTCTCAACAGTAAGAATTATATACACCTTCTACTTCTACGGAATTAATTTATTTTTTGGTCGAAATATTTAGGCTGGCTTAAATTTTATTCGCCCTGTCCGGACAAGGCGGATAAAATTTAGGCTATTGTATTTTGTATTTAGACCAGATTTAGACTTGGTTTATTCTGGTCTAAATCCGGTACCCAGTTTAGACCAATTTTGGCAGGCACCCAATAGAATTAGGGTGAGGCACCGGCTGCCCCGATGGAAGATACATACCCCGTAAGTACGTAGCCTCCTAAACTAGATAGTTAGTAGGTTGTGTACAAATCATAATATTTTTTAGCGATACGAAAAATTCGGAATAATAATGGTGACGGTATGATGTGGTCCAAGATCTTACTGGCGGGAACGACGAAAGATGAAAGAGAGACGGTGCCAAACCCGAAGCCATGATGGGCTCGGGTTTGGCAATGAAAGAGAGACCCAGAGGCCGTGATCCGAGGTGCCAAACCCGAGCCTATCCAGGCAACCGAAAGAACGAAGTGAGTTCTCGATTTTGAGTCGAAGGTACTATCTCACAAACAAGAATTGTTACATAAATGTGTTCAAACAGACTTGATGATGATGATCAACACGTGACCAGCATTATCATAGACAAGGTTCGAGGTAAGCCGTTGTCTCTTAAACTGTCGTCAATGAATGGTTGGTGGTACTGCTGTTGTTACTGCCTCGGCTCGTTGATGGTATGAATTAGGTGGATGATGGAGATGCCAGATTTCTATGGGGCACTCGTCGCTGGTGACCATACTGGAGAATTGACGCTGGTGACATACTGGAGAATTGACGAGCTATTTTGCTGGCAAGCCAGCATAATGTTATCGATTGCCCATTCGACATCGATCAGTTCAAAGAAGCTGACCGGTGGGTTCGTTATGCGCACAACCCAGCATTATTCTCAATTTGCTCCTTGGACCCGAATCCCAACAGGGGAGAAGGATTTGAGATCGACGGTGAGTGTGTCACCGAGAGGAGTGGGACTACGAACACAAGCATCACCGTTGCCCGATTGAGGTCGCCACTCACCGAACTTGTCGTACGAATCAGGAGAGTCGTAACAAAGAGAGAGAGAGGGTCTGTATTTGGAGGGGGGAAATAAGAAGCATAGATCCATAGGAGAGTTGATAACCATGCTCGCCTTACCGACAAAACGAGCCGCATTCTTGGCCTCGATCGCCGCGTCGTCCGTTGGCACCGGCGTCGCCTTCGCCACCCAATCCTTGAGCGGCCGGTGGTCGTCGTCGTCGCTCACGGCGCTCTCCGCCACCGTCGACCCGACCGTGGTGACCAAGAAGGAGTACCAGGACATCTGCGGCGTGGACTTCAATGATTCCACCCTCGCCGACCGCCTCGCAAGGAATCCTTACCTTTATCCCAAGCACTTCGAGGTCATCAATGACTTTGCTCCCATGGTCAACAGGATGGTCGATGAGATTGTGAGTGGGAAATTGTTTGGTGCACGAACATGGCATTCTCGTGCACATTTCGTGTGTTCGCGCTGTTTGATTTGAAGTGTATCATGATCTTGTCAGTTAGATTACTCCCCTCTTGATGGCATTTTTCTAGCCGGAGAGGAATGGGTTGATTTTGGAGATTGATCATATCATGGATATGCACGCACTGAACCTTTGACATTCATTCTCGCTGTTGCTGATGAGCCCCTCTTTTTCTCTCCCTCTCTCATGTGTCTACCATCACTCCGTCTAACAACTCTTACGCACCAAAGCTCCTTGAAACTGGAGAAAAATCCTGGCAGCCGCAGGACTACCTCCCGGACTTCTCCAAAGACGACTGGCTCGAGCAGACAAAGGAACTGCGCGAAGCTGCCGCGGG
>JALLOS010000100.1:0-17601 GCA_036939435.1 Stephanodiscus minutulus
AGTAGCCAAACGGTTTGCGCGCCAGCCAGCCTTAAGTTACCGTAGAAATTAGGTACAAGCCTACGCAGGCGTAGGTTTGTACCAGAGCAAATTCCCAAACGACACAAACTGCTCCAGCTAGGATCAAAACCAGTCAAGAATCACCAACGGCCACTCGTGCATGGTGCGCGTTCACACCAAGCCTGAGTGCCAAATGATGACTCCTGACACCCACCATAGTCAGGCGTCAGTACAAATCACAACAAAGACACCCTTCTTCTATTTTGATGTCATAACAACTTTTCTGCGCAGATACAATGATACAATGATCTTGCTAACAAAAAGACTTCAGCATTCGCATTCGCACTCCAACTCGTTCAAAGGAGGAGCTCGCCTTCATAAGCATCAGTCACAGCCGCCATGTCAGTCCACCACTCCGGCCTCTTGCTCTTATTCACCTCTAGTTTCCAGCATGTCGCATTTGTGTGTCCCAATCGACCACAGTGTTCGCATTTGATCTTGTTACGCTGGGGACAGTCCTTTGCTTTGTATCAGCTCTTTCCACAGAGGTTGCAACTGAACTTGAACTCTGTCGCTGCTAGAATCACTTCGTCTTCGCTGCTGTCAATCGTGTCCCAATCTGCATTTTCGGAGATTCTAAAGCATTCCATCATTGCCTGAATGAGGTCTGCGCGTCATGTTTACCACCAGCCTTCACAATAGCTGCAATCTTCAACATGTCCTCAATTCGGCACCCATAACTAGTTTCGAGAGAAGCAATCTTACTTTCGATATACTCCGGGTCCTGATTCTTCTTCAATGTGAGTTTCATTGCTGATGCAATCATGTCAACCAGTTTAAACTTTGTACAAAGCTTCTCAATCAGTTTCCAAGCCAACCCATCCGGCCGATCTTTAGTCTGTGTGGAATCAATAAGCATTATCATCGCATCTGTGTCACAAAGCATCACTGTCAACAGATTCATCGCTGTGAGGTTTGCATTCTTGTTCACAATGAACTGAAACTCATCGGGCTTCGTTTTATCCAAGAGGATTGCGTCATTTGCTGGCAGCATGTCCTTAATCTTAATCCAGCCTTCAACGTGGGACTAACTCCGTTCAATGCACAAACAGCTGTCGCTTTCGTTAACCAGACTAGGAAGTGCTTTCTTTCTCCACTGAACTTCGGAATCTGTTTTAAACTCACGGAATCCATGGTACAAACATTTCTCTTTCTTTCTGCTTTCTTTATTGCTTACTTTTGCGTCAACTGTTACTAAGCTTCCTGAAGTAACTCACCGGTTGTCATACTTTGAAGTATGTTAGAAGTTGTCAAAGCTAGCTACTCCGTAATCAGCAATGTGTAAATGACTTTCGCGCAATGTTAATTTTAGGAAAGAGTGAGCTTTCGCTCTTACTTCTAGCTACAACAAATATTTAAAATATGCAAACCCTTTTCCACAAAAACCCATATTGCCAACAAATCACCAACGGCCACTCGTGCATGGTGCGCGTCCACACCAAGCCTGAGTACCAAATGATGACTCCTGACATAATTATGATACTCTTATGTTTAGAGTATTTCAAACTCTTAAACATTATCAGCCCATTTCCGAAGTGCTTCATTTCCCTTTGCACTCTTGGTGTATGGGCCACACACAAAATGAGCAGAAGATGCGCAAATGCACAAATGACTGTTCCCACCTAATTGATCTGTTACGTAAAATATAAGCTAGAATAGAGAAATATTATCTAAGATAGACCCCTTGCTTCCCATCGGACTTGACCATGGTGTCCATTGCCATCGTTCTCCACTGGTGCCCCACGACCTCTATGCTAGCACTTTTCGTCAGTGATAGTGCCTTGGTGGAAAGTACGGTGGTAGGCAATGGCGTCGGAAACAGAAGTGGTGGGTGACAGAAACAGAGGCAGCGACGGCCACGGCGGCGGAAACGTTGAAACATGGAGGCTGATGAAAACGTTGAAACATAGAAGCAGTGGTGACGGCAGCAGAACAATAGGCAGCAGTGACGGCGGTGATGGCAAAAGGAACAGAGACAGTGGTTGTGGTGGCGGCGGCATTGGCAATGGCACCAGACGACAGCAGCAGCAACGGCGGGGGCAGGCAATGGTTGCGGGAGCTTCTCAGGGATTTCCTGATTGATACTCACATAACTGTTAAGGAAGGCCTTCTCCTCTCCCTCCTTTTTATTGGATCCATCTCTCTCATGGTTGTACCCGCCTCCACCATAATTGCAGGCTTCACAGCCTTGCAATTATCCTTGGTAATTGTAATGCTTGAGACAATAAAAAAAGAGTATTTACTGCTTCCACATCAGTGGGCATCCGCTGCAAAATATCCGCTGCAAAATAATATTCCCCACCGGGAGAGCCGTGTGGGGAATCTAGTTCTACTTAAATTACAGGGCAGCATGTCTGTTCCAGAGTGGGGGGGTTATGGATGTCACGAACTTCAGAAAGTATTCACTTTAATTTATCTGCATCCCATGGATGAGATGCAGTTGATGTCAATGCAGCTACCAACCTTCCAATTGCAATTGCTTGGCATGATTACACCAAAACATGGATTCAGATCGTCACTAGATTCGCCGCCACTGCTTTTGTATTCTCAAGGCAGGGAATCATTTCGGAAACACTAAGTCATCATTAAAATCTTTTGTGACGCACAAGTGGAACAATCTAAGAACAATCTATCCTACGCAATAATCTGTCTCGCCATTTGAAAACAACCAGCTGCAATTATAAACCAAAGAACCGTAGCAGCAACACCAATAGCACCGTCCGTGGAAAGAGTGCATTGCGACGTTATCACGTCTTGGGTACCTGGGAATACCCATACGTTGCACAAATCGCTCTTCAAGAATAACAATTGAAGTCCTTGCGCAAGTGTGATGACGAGGAACAGTGCACAGATGAAAATCCAGGTTCGTGTTTTCAATTTGGTCCAAGTCGCAATCGAGATGAGTGAAATGCCACAGAAAGCCAAGACCACCGACAGAGAGCCGAAGACCCTCGCCGCTATCCAATAATTGTCCGAATAATAAAGTAGGGGCATGGGTTGGCAGTATGAAGAATCCTCATAATTTCCCACAGTGGATGTGTCCGATGAGTTGCAAATTTCTCCTGGTATACATTGCTTCAAATTGTAAGACCAAAGCCCAACGTTCAGTCCCATGCCAGTGTAGAGCGATCCGCCATCAGATTGCTGTACAGTGGACGACCGCTTCACAAAGTTGCAGCCTTGGTTACTTATTATAGCCATGATGAGTGCGATAATTCCGATCATCGCGAGAACGAGAGGTATCATGCCTTGAGGATTGGAAAAAGGAACGATCAGGCGAATCTCTACCTCATCACCTTCTGCATCCTCGCCGACCTTCTGCCAAGTGTGAACTTCGTGAACATCATCGAGTTTGAGGCTCCGTAGAATGCCAACTAGACTAGGAATGTCATGGTCGGGTAACATGCGCTTCGATAGAATGACTTGGTTGAAATCGTACCTCGATGCCCAGTAAGCAACGTACTTTGTCTCGTCGCCCATCGTATCGACGAGGTGAATGATTTGGCCCGGGATGTAAAGCTTGACAGATATCTCCCCAATCTTGTTTTTGCGTGCCCGTTCGTTCCTGAATGCTTGCACGGCCTTATAAAATTCGGTATCTCTGTCGATCTGACCCTTGGGGCATAAGATTTTGGCATTCCGCGACTCGAGATGGTTTCGGGGACAAGGAGCTCTCACGTCCTAAAGAATGGCATTTGATTCAGTGAGCGCTTTCATGTTAGATAACAACAACCATGCCCATTAGCTACGACCTCCAACTTACGTGGAAAACTTTACTTTTCGATACTTTGATTCGAGCTTTACAATACAAGACAATTAATATAGCAATAAAAAGTATACGTCAACAATAACATGTTCAGCACATTTCTTACCGATAATGTCGAAAAACTCGTCCCTGAGAACTTCGAGATTCTGTTGAGTCACTCTCGGTACTAGTAAATAGAAGAAGGACGAGGTGAGGAGCTAAAATCAAAGGAGCACCAAACGCGCCGAAATCTTTCATTTGCCACTGACCTACGTCGTCGTGTCTGACGATCGAAGTTATCCACTTCTTACAGTCCTCTGACAGCAAATCATCGAAGATGCATCCCTGTCGCGAAAGGGTTCAAACAATGCAGAAGGCTTCCGTGAGATAGAAATGCACACACCTCTGAAGGTGAAGAGAGAAGGTTAATTTATATGTTACTCACGGGAGGCTCATATGCAAAGCAATGAAGCGAGGGAAACGAAGGGCGGAGCATCAGTGACAGAACTTGCGCGCAGCCCCCTCCAAGACTGTGCCCTACAACTGTGAGTTTATACTCTTTGTAAGGACTACTGCTTGAGTAAAGCTGTTTCAGAACACGATTTCTGCGTAATAATATTGAGAGAATATTAGCCACGAGTAAGACACAATGCCAATGAAAATAAGGAAATATGCCACCAACGGAACTAACTTTTTGATATCATTGTACATCCACTTGCATCTCGTCAGCACTCTGTTGGGTAGGAATATTACACGAGTAAGACAAATGAGTAAGGCCACAAATGGAAATATTCCAAAAACGGGAACTAACCCCTTGTGACAGTGGTGAGCATTTCCGTCGAACCCACAGAGCTCTCCCACCCTGTCCAAGGGTTGGGGCACATACTGCAAATCCATAACCCAATCTAAGAAGATGAACAGTATACGATGGGGTGAGTACTACCAATGTGTATGGTTTAACTGTCTCTATAAACTTTCATCGGGGGTTCCAGAGCTCTTACTCACCCTCCAACGAAGCCGTCCCTCGTACTGTAATTACCACGCTTTTCTCCTTTTCGTCCACCAAGATGGAGTAGGGGGTGGCGGTGATCCCGTTGTAGAAGTTGCTATAGTAAAGTTGGGCGTACGGGACATCGCAATGCTCCAGCGAGAAGCACGGCATCGGTGACATCGCGTCGAAGTCCCTGATGAACTTCGTCGCGTCTTTTGGGAGGAGGTCCACCAGCGCCATGTGAATGTAAAAGTACGCGCATTCCGCGTACTTCGAATAGTGGGCGGCATTGCGCAGGGTCTCGACGTCTTCGGCGTTCGCGGGGGAGAGGACGTTCTTCGAGACCACGATGCACCCCCCCCCATCGTCGTCGGCCTGGATGGTGAGGATGGAACGCCGCCGGGTCATCTGCTGGCTGTTGAGGTGATCCCTGCGATCGGACGGCGCCACCTCCTCCGCGTCCTTCTCCGACTCGCGGCGTCCGATGGTCGAGTCGTTCGCCGTGTTCTGGAGCGCGATGGTGGCATTGAATTTCCTCTCTGCCTGGACGCGCGCGAGCATCTTCCCACCGACGTAGATATCAGATAGGGTCACGTTGACTTGTGTGTCGTTGTTCGCGAATTCCATCTGCCCGGGCGAAGAGGAGACGTCGATCGATTCGAGTTCGGGAAGGAGAGAGAAAGGGATTAGTTCGCCTCGGGGCATCGCGACGCCGTCTGCCGCGATAAACATCGCATCCGAGCGTCGACGAAACCGACAAATAGACACACGAGCTCCCCCCCTCCCCCCCCCTTACCAGATTGCTAGCAAAGTCCTTCATCTCCCCCTGATTCTTGATCTCCTTCCCCCCCTGACTGCTGCAGCAGATGGATATGCACCTCAGCAGCCCCCCCAAACACTGCTCCAGCCTCTCCCCCTTGGCCTTTGTGGCGTACCGGCTCCCCTGCGTCACCCTATTGCTACGCAAGACCCTGACGATCCTATTGACGATGATGGACGGGAATACCAGCAGCTCGAGGGCGTACGTGACCAGGAGTACCTTGAACAGGACCGCCGCGTAGCTGCCCTCGGGGTTGTGGACGAGTTCCACCCCCTCGCCGCATCCATAATTATCCCTCCGGCTCTCTTCGACGTAGAGCACGCCGATTACGCATAGGGCGACGGGGAACGCGTTCAGCACGAGCAGCTTGAATAGGATGAGTCTGCGCTGGTGCTCGTCCCTGCCTTTGGGTTGCGTCGGCGTGCCGACGATGGCGGCGGACCATACAATGACGAGCCAGGCGGCGTCCAACACCAGGAAGATGCACGCCAAACTCCAAAATATCGACGAGAATACGGGTCGGGTGAATTCGGCCTTCTTGTCGAGGTGTTCGACGGTCAGGACAAGGTAGTCGTTGGCCGTATACAGCTCGTATTGGGGACACCATGTGCCATATCCGTTGATCAATAGGTCGGTGCCGTTGAATCTCTTGATTAAAATACGCACCATTATGGGCAAGAGGCAGCTGCGTGCGGGATCAATTATTTGTTGTGTATCATCAGGAGATAGTGTTGCATAAGGTTCATTGAATTTTAGGGGGGTGTCGTTTTGGTTGGATTCCCAAGAGATGGGACGATTTTTACCAACAATAAAAAGAGAAAATAAAAAGATAAACCATGAGATGATGTCGACGATTAGTATGGTCAGACTCGACTTAATGAGTGAATGACAACCTCCGACCGAACGATAACGCTGCGCTAAATCGAGATGTTACTCACACGACCTGTATCCCTCGATACAAGGCGAGGACGAAGCATACGATCTGCAAATCGTCCCCGGCGAACGGCCTCGTGTTGAAGTTCCCGAACACCGTCAATGCCGGCATGTTGTTTCGTTGTCGTCGGGGGTTCTCAATATCAATCTCTCTTGCTCATGCGCAGTGGATGAGCCTCAAATCATCATGATCACCCTGGGAAAAAAAGTAATTTTTTGAGCGACCGGATTATTGTGTTGCGAACCCTAAACCCTCCATCTACTCGAATTGTTCCCCCTGCTATGTAAGCTGCATGCAATCTTTTTCATGAGCCTTAAAATAATAATACGTACGAAAGTACTACTGTAGAGTATTTACTGAATGTACTGTATTGTAGTACCTACGTACAATACTGTGCCCAAAGAGAGAAGAGAGCGCAGGCAAGAGTGAAAACCTGAACACCGCACCACGATATGGCGACGGCGATGGCCTCGGACGCCGCCGCGTCGGCGACCAACGATGACGTCGAGAATCAGATCCCCCCTACCACTACGAGCCGCGAGGAGGACGAGGATGGTTGGGGGGGGGGGGACGGCGCCGCCGCCGATCTCCCGACGACGACGACGACGACGACGACAACGACGACGACGCTGGCCGCGACGGACAAGACCGTGGGGATATTCGTCTCGGGCGGCGGCGGGGGGGAGGGGGGGGGCGAAGACGACTCGACCAAGTCGGTCTTCAGCTTCGACTCGTGCGACAGGGAGGGGGGGGGGGTGATGCCCGTGCGCGTCAGGGGGGTGGCCCGGAGGTTCCGAGAGAAGCGACTGTCGCGCAACGGTCGGCATAATCCGGACGACGTCGAGGCGGGGGTGGCGGCGGGGGGAGAGCCGCCGTTCGCGTCTGTCGTCGGGCCGTCGGTCGAGTACGACGCGGACGCCGCCAACGCGTGCCCGTGTCGGTGTCTGTACTTCACGCTGAAGGAGACGGTGTGCCTCGTTCTGAGCGCATTGGGGTGCGGCCTCTTCCTGGCGGGGATAATCGCCCTCTGCATGTACCTCGCGGGGGGGTACTTCGATGGCGGATGACGATTTGTTATGAATATTTTGACGTCGATGATGGATGGACGGCGCAATCATTACTATGGATACGAAATGCTGGGGGAGTTACATGTTGTTATCGGTGAGGGTGTTGCTCCTTCGGGAAAAGAAGATGATGTCATAGAAGGACGGGGTCTGCGTTATTCGAAAGTATGATATGCGTCGATGAAATATCGGTGCTCTTTCTCGCGGGAGGGAGGGCTCGGCGATATTTGTATGAAAAGGGCAACCTCGACAAAGATTGCAGGAGTGGTGGGGGCAGTTCAATATCTCTTTTGCCGGATTTTTGTTGGGGGGTGGGGTGGCGGCAACCTCGAGAGATGTTTGAGATCGTGTGATTGAATGGATGTCACTCTCTTTTTTCTTAGACTGTGACTTTAGCGTAGAGATTGCACAACTTAATATGAGTATTTCTACAGGAAGGAGGATCTCATTCCTCTCGCTTCAACCCACTTCGATGAACCTGCTGCTGACTACCTATATTATGTATTGCGAGGGGAAAGAATAGATCCCCGACCGCTGGCGGGGAGTCATCCCATCCACTTTTGTGCCATCATGGTTTGCTTGACAGATCATTGCAATCACTCTTTTATTAGAAAAGCAAGCAGAGTATTATATGTCAGTCTCCAAGACGCCTCAAGTTTTCATGTGTGTAAAAAATGCAAGCTACCTGGAACAGCAACAAACATATAGGCAGCTCTGTGCAATGAAGCGATGATATAATATACTTTTAGGGTTACATCCTGTGAATTGTACCTCCTCTCTGGCATGTTAAATGTCATAATATGGCATGGGATACTTCGCGTGGAAAAAAGCACGTTGCAAATGACCATAATAGAATTCTTCCGACGAGGCGAGATAAGAGCGAGTGTGGAGTCTTTACGCCGAAAATGGTCTATTCTCTCACTCTCTCTCTGGAGGGCAGGGACTTGACCCAGAGGGGACCGAATGACGAATATGTATCACGACACAACAGAAATGTGCCACTTGGGTGGCCGCATCCACCGATGGGAGCACGACCCTCCCCGACGACTCGGAGGGGGTAGCGCGACATGCTGTGCGACCACATGCTCCGAAACGCGCATGTTCTTCTTCGGGGGCGCGGGGGGGGGGGGGGGGGGGACTCGTCGTATTTTGGCGGCCCATGCCTTCGGAAGACCCCTTGGAGACCCAACTCGAAGCGGCGGGGGAAAGCGGGATCGCATTATTTGTACCAACACATATACGTGGGTTACACGCGAGATGTGTTCACTTGCGGGGAGACAGATATATTAAGAGAGGAGAGCTTGATCTTGATGTGGGGGGTTCTTCCTCTCTACTCTAGGAGCGGATGAAGTCGAGAAACTCGTAATACTTGACGGTTCCGTCGTCCGCGACATGCTCCGCTTCGCAACCTCCCACGACGTCGTCGTCGTCGTCGTCTTCCTCGGTGGCAGTCGCGTCCAAATCAGGACACGAGCTATCGGAGGAGGAAAGGTCCGAGGTGGTCCCCCCCGACGATGCCGCATTATCTTCTCCCGTCTCTTGTTCGCCCTGCCGTCCCTCCTCCTCTTCGCTGCTCTCCTCGATCGTCTCCATCCCGCGGCTACCGTGGCTGTGACACGTGCCGCTGCTCCCCACGCTCCCCCCCCGCCCGAAGAGGGGCGCGTCGAACCTCGAGTGGAGGAAAAATGTCATGTCGTTAAGCTCGACGACTTGTCCCTCGTCCTGCCGCCGATGCGACCAGTACTCGTCGTAGTCGTCCTCGTCTTGGCAGGATGAGGAGGAGGAGGAGGAGGAGGATGCGCAGGAGGGTGCAGGCGAGGACGAGGAGCGGCAGTAGGAAGACGACGACGAGTACGACGACAGGGGGGGCGGGTGGTCCTCCTCCTCCCCGTCGTCGTCGGATGGGCCGAAGAGCGCCTCGCAAGCGGGTATGATAATCACGAATAGGGTTATCGCCAGCAGGACCGCCGTTAGGAACAGGAGCTCCGCGCGCGACTTGTCGCGGGCGTAGTCGGATGCGTGATGCCTGATCGCGCGCAGTATCGTCGAGGCGTCGCGTCGACGGTCGACGACGAGCGCGGAGGACGAGAGACCTTCGGGCAGGAGGCGACGTCGTCGCATTATTTGCGCGGGCGCGAGTTTCCGGAGGAGGGGGGACAGAAGCTCCGGCAGCGACGACGACGACGACGGCGGGGACCGCGAGGCGTCGTCCGCCGCCGCCGCACGCTCGAACGGCGGGACGATGGATGCGAGGGCTTGGAGGAATGGATGATGCTGCGTCATTATATAATATTGCTATGGTACTTCCCCGTCTTGCCTGCCTTACTACACTTGATGAAGGATGCCCTTGATTTACCTCGGATAGAGAGCTACGTGTATCTGTTTCGATGAGATTAAAATGTATCGTACATATCTAGAATGTGAGGACTCATCTAAAAAATGTCGAATTGACAAGAGAATAGGATCCGCTTCAATGAGAGGCTTCACTTCTTTGATATTTTTTGGCATCTTGCACGGAATGTCGTCGGTCCTCAACGCAACACAAATTCTCTTCGCGAGGGGGGGGGCGACGAAACACGTCGATTGTTGCACACAGATAAAGCACAACGGAAGAAGGGGATCAAAGACAGCAACACAATTCACAGATGGTTTGGCGTGAACGTATTTTTGTTTGGCGAGAGGTTGTCAACCACGTCCTACGTAGGAATAGTACAACAAATCGTAGGCATTATCTTGAAGTTACCGAAAAACGGATCGTTCTGAAAAGACACACGTGTTCTCCCCCAACAGAAGGTTCATCGAGGCAGAACGAAATAATACGTCATTATTTCGTCAGCAAACAGAAGGAATTTTCTTCTGGGGGAAAACATATGGATTCCTATGTAGATTGTGACGTCATTGTACTTTCAGTTCATTTGATGACGTAGACTACTTATTGACATTTATCGCGACGTGTTCCCCGGAACAGAAGGATCCAGGAAAGCGCGTGAAGAGATTAATAATTTTACTCGTCTCATTTTTTGCCTTCATCGCACTGCAAACACATATAATTTTGTTTTTGCCTTGCAGCATAAAAAGAGAGGATCAATCAAAACATACACACATTACATTCAAACATGCTGTTCGTCAAGAAGTCCATCGTCGAGGAGATAGTAGCACCGCCCGCACATCCAACCACCTACTACTACTCCGCCGCCGTGGATATGATCCGCGACGTCGCATCCTCCGCATCCTCGATCGTCCCGCCGACCGCCGTCGCGGACGCCAAGGCCGCCGCATCGAGGATACTCGAAAACCTCGCTTCGTCCGTCCCGAGTCGCACGGCCGCCGTGAAGGACGCCAAGGACGCGGCACTCGCATACGCCCGCGAGGTCGCGTCGTCGATGCGGGAGGCCGTCGCCCCCCTCGTCGCCGAGAACAAGATATTCTTCCTGCTTTCTTCGCTGATGATGTTATTATTCGCGCTGTCGTTCTTCTTCGCGGTCCTCCTCGCTCGCCGCATCCCGTCGTCATCATCATCGTCATCGTCGAGCGACGATCTGCGAGAGGATGTTCAGGAGGAGACGAAGGCCGCGCAACAACAGTCCGAGAAGGCAATTGAGGTCGAGGACGAAGGCTCGACCGCTCCTTTCTCCGGCAGCAGCGGGAGCGGCGGAAGCCTCGATGACGACGACGACGACCTAGGCTCATCGACTCGAGATGAGGTTGCCGCGGCCCCTTTCTCCCAAATCTTTGCAAGTGGCATTAGCATCGATGGCTCATCGTCATCGACGTCTCAAGATGCACCCTGTTACGAGGACGACGAGGAGGAGGAGGAGGAGGAGGAGGAGGAGGAGGAGGAGGATTACGTCGTCTCGACCCCTTCCATGGCCCCCTCCTTCGACGAATTCCTCAAGTTCGCCGTCCACGATGCGCAACGAATCATCGACGACAACGCTCGCGAAGAAAGCACGGAGAGCGTCGACGTTTCGACCAGGTCTTCTTCTTCCCCGGTGCCGCCCCCCCAAACTCCCGTGAGGGAGTGGAAGAAGGAGGAGGGATACACGAGGTCGGATACCCCGGTGACCGCCGCATCCGCGAGCGTCAGCGGCAGCTCCGACGACGACGGGAGCACCGCCGCGAGGTCCGCCGCCACGCCGATCAGGCGATACTCTCAGCTCAAGAAGAGCCTGTCGAACAGCAAGATCTTCCGCGGCAGTCCGCTGCGTTTGAGTTCCAGGAAGCTCAGCATCAAGTAATCAAATCGATGATGGAGGGGGGGTATATATCATCATGTCTGCGGGGCGAATTTCGCGAGGCGAAACCGAGTTGGACGGTGCCTCGCGGACCGCGGACACCACAAGCATGCGCATAATATATCAGGAGAAGGCGACAACGCAAGGAGGGGGGGGGCGTATTTTCATTCCCGTGTGGGCGACGAACAAGTGAGAGGATGCGACGACTAAAAGAGGGATACACCGTCGCGCTCACCCGTAATCCCCACGAAGTATGTACGGGCGATCGTTCTGCTGCAACAGTAAATTCGAGATCACGAAGAATCAGATTATGGACGCAGCACAGAATACGCACACGAGTAATTATTTTTGATCAAAAAGGAGGCCACCTCAAGTGATTAATACGGCCGAGGGTACAATAGTAAAGATATATATGTAATGACATAGGTCTGCCACTCCCACTCCTAGTTAGTAGTCCTCCCGCGTGCCGGCTGTTATTTGGTGTGGTGCCTGACCAAAGCGAGAAGTACATCTGGCGTACTTACATGTTTTTGTTAAAGGCGTTGGCGAGTATTCATTCCACACCATGCACAACATATGAGAGTAATTTCCACTTGACATGTACACAACATACATGGAAAGAGGAGTGGGGAGGGGGTGGGGCCACACAAAGGAATATCAGCCAAATTTAAGCTTTGCTAGGATATAATTGTCACACAAAAAGCTACTCCAACCTGCCCCCCACGGTACTGGCAAAAATGAATTTGGTGACATCATCAGCAGCAAATGTCCATTGACTTTCTCTCAGACTCTGCGCACCATATATTGGAAATTGCTATAATTTTGTGAACAATTTGTTTTCTAAGAGCTAGAAAGTAAACACATTCTCGGGTTAATGCTGCGGGCGTGGTGGTGGGAGCACTCTATGTGCCTGTGCGCGATCGATTCAAAAGTGACTGCAATTTGGTGGCATCCACTGCATTAGATGTATAAGGGAGAAATATTGCTTGGTCGCGGCAGAATACTATGATCTCAGCAGAGATAACACATGCTGAGGCCCTTGCCAAACGGATCCGCTGAGTGTGGGGCTGGAATTGGTGTAGGAATCATGCCCCAAAACTTAACATACTCATTTCAACTAAGTATTAAAACATGTTTTCATGCTTATATAATGCCCCAAATAAATGTGCTCTGGCATTTGCAAATATGACTGAAATTGCATGTAAAAAGGGGCATTTTATTAGTAAGGAACAATTCAATATTTGACGTACCCAACAGGTCGGTTCTGGGGAATTTTTTTCAACGAAACTTTCAGGAAATCATATTGATAACTATTAGAGCAAGTTAGATTACTCAAATATGGAGTTGGGGCTATTTGAAAAAATCACATTTTTTCCACCCCCCCTACCATTGATTCCAATCCCAACCTCAACCATATTATGGTACAATTTGAAAACACCATACTTCTCGTACTACAGTTTCCAGTTCGATTGATTTGAGGGAGAAATCTATTTCCCCCTTTCTACTATTCCTACAGCTACGAGAATTATGGTGTTTTCTGAAAACACCGTACTTCTCGATAGTAGAAAGGGCCTCACAAGATGCAAAACTTTAACAAAAACAATTAAGTGTAGCTACAATTCCAACATACAGGCTCCCAGAAACAATAAATTTGTTCTTTTTCTTGTTTTTAACAAATTAATTATATATAGCGCAAGTAAATTGTTCTCAATGCTTGCAATTTACATTTTAGAAGTGTGTCTATAAGCAGGTACATAGCACTTACTATTTCTACCTCTAAAAATATTTTGATTTCTGAAATCAATTTATTTGTACAAGATGTCATGTTTCATTTTTATCTCGTTGCATAGAAATTTTTCTAAACAATTCATTTTATCTTACCGACGCAACTGGCAACCACAAACCACACTCCTTTAAGCAAGACAGCCCAATTTTTGGATTTTTTTTTATACCATTTACTCCCTCTATGTTAAATATATATTGATATTGCTTCCTGATAAATTACTTATTTTTTCACATAACAATTTATTTGCACAAGATGTAATTTTCGTTTTAATCCAGTTAAATTCTAAACAAATCATTTTATCCTACCGAAGCAACCATCAACCACAAACAAACCACAAACCTCCTGATTTTTTTGGATTTTATTTTTGATACTGAATCCTAAATATGTACATGTGTTTAAATCAGCCATCTTATCCTATGTATGAAAGTTGTTTCAAACCCATCAACCAAGGGTGTGACAACCTAATTTCCAAAAACATAGTACTCATTTTTTTAACCAACTGTCACTTTGTGTTGGAAAGCAAAACACTACAAACAACAAGCAGCACACAACTTAAAATAACACTGACACCATGATCCCCCCGGCCGCCGGCTTCCAGCGGCTTCAAAATAATAGGTGAGTGTGATCTCCCAACGTCACACAGTGGCGCACAATCTCTGCAACACAGCGATGCAATTTTTTAAATTGAAAATAACTCATTCTATATTATAACACTACTTGTCCATGCGCAGCTGATCAGCAAGCCTGCTGACAAAATGTGTGTTGTTTTAGTGAATATACGTGCTTTTTTATCGTTCTCTACGTCGAATCAACGCGCACTAACCCCAGCTGTACGCGGATATTTTTTTTGCCGATGCCTCCCATGTCCTCGTCATGTTTGACATGATTTTTCGGACAAGGGGGGAGGGCGCCATGGTCACCATGTTTACGTGAGGAGCGTGGTAGGTAGCCTTTTGATCTCTAGCTAATTTGGTTTAATAAAAAATACTTAGTGAAAAAAGTTATTGACTTATCATCTAATAATGTAGTTGTACCGTCCAAAGAAGCCAGAGACGGTTTCGGACAGGTGCAAAGAGTCTCTTCTCACAAAGTGAGAAAAGATGCTTCGCACCTTCCAAAACCAACTCGGCCTGGACTTAAATGCCAAATAAGCTTGCTGGGAATCAGTACCGTAAATCCATATCAATAGACGAACCACCTACGTGGGACTTAGTAAGAGAACTAGTACAATGAAGGGACAATTTATTGTTACGTGATCAACTTTATTGTTGATAGATAAAGTAGGACACAGGAGTATAAAACGTAATTGCTACAGATCAACTATGTCTTCTTGTGAGGGGGGCCACCAAAGCTGGCGCGGCGGCTTGAAGGGATTGGCTCCAGAATGAGCAGATCTTTCTTGACCGCCCCAGCCAGGACAAACCAGCCGTGGCAAGATAGGATAGGCGAAACTGTGCCACTGGCACATGGCTTTCGGTATTCCCAAACCGGTTGAATGGTAACGGCCTGTCGGCGAACGAGTGGAGGGATAAAGTCCGCCTACGCTAAAACCATTCTCCGTTGGATATGTCCGCTGCCTGTGATCATGGCTGCGGAGCCAAGATGACCGTTGAGCATGCCCTGTTGTGCAAAACGGGCGGACTGGTGCACATTTGGCACAATGATGTGGCGGATGAATGGAGGCACTTGTGCAGCACTGCACTTTCTCCCTGTCGAGTAGAACGTGAACCCAGAATAATTTCTTGCGTTAGTTGACGGTCACGGAATGCGCTGGCGCCAGTGCCAGTACCCCCGATTCATCAACTCCTACCGCAGACACTCCGCATTCACTTGCCGCCACTGAAGAACGGGGGGATGCCAGCTGCCATGTGTTCTGGGAACACGGTCGTACGACCATATTTGGTATGCGTATTACGGACACAGATGCTCGATCCTACCGGAAGAAAGAATTTGCAAAAGTTCTGGAACAGCATGAGAAGGAGAAGAAGGATAAGTATCTCCAGAACTGTCTGGAAATGCGGAAGGATTTTACGCCTATGGTTTACTCTGTGGATGGCATTGCGGGTCGCGAGGCTCGGAATGCGGAGAAGCAGCTGGTCACCCACCTGGCCGGCAAGTGGAATCGTGAGTATTCTCAGATGGTGTATTATATGAGGGTCAGGATGGCAATCGCGGTAGTTTGTGCGAACAGCCTCCTCATTTGTGGCAGCCGTGATCAACAACAACCCCGGCGCCCCCTCACCCCCGACGGGGCTGCCTTAGGTGACTGGCGGACCTGGACGGACAGGTAAAGGCTTCATGCCCTTACCTCCCCTCCTCATCAGTTCCTGAATCCATGGTTGGCACAGCACATGGGTGACCTGTTGACAAAACACTTGGGGCGTACTGTTGGCAACACACTCAGGGGGAACCTGACACTAGTCAGTGATGCATAACATAATATAACATTATATTATAAAATAAAAAAATCCCCTTTCTACTATTCCTACAACTACAAGAAGTAGGGTATTTTCCAAAAACACCGTACTTCTCGATAGTAGAAAGGGGGAAATCTAGAATTTCCCCTCGAATCAATCGTCCTGGAAACTGTAGTAATCAAAGGGGAAAATCTAGATTTACCTGGAGAAACAGTTCGTTCTGTCAAGAAACGACATGAAGGCAAAGAAGTTTGCCTTGTATTTTGACTCGTTTGTGCTATGGCAAAAGAGAATATACGTATAATTGTTGGTTGTGGTTGTGGGATTTTATGCGCTCCTATGTGCTCCTACGTACAAAAATGTTGGGTCGAGTCAAATTTTTAATTTTATCGTGATGACCATACAACAAAAACGTCGCATGTTCTCTACGGTAGGTAGAGTATCCCTCAATCTGTTAGTACGACGCACACATAAATACTACTCTAGAATAAGAAAGATTTTATATTGGACTTTCCGTACCCCCCTATTAATTAATAGTTTGACTATTAATTCACTGTTTATAAACCGAGCAGGAGCAGAATACCATGGTAGGGGCTGTATTAAAATTGAAGTACTGATTTAATAGATATGAGGATGCTGAGTTATAATCATTTAGCGCACATTTGAAAAAAATTATCCTAACCCCTACATTTTGTGCCCATGAGCAAAAAAAACTTTTTCGGGACATTTTTACTAGCAAATTTGGTCTTTTTTTACTATTGCAGCCCTCCTTCTACAGTATTATGACCCCATACCTCCCACAAAGCTACACACATACTCACCCACATCAAATGTAACTGTTTTAGGAGTGTTTCCCTTGAAAATAAAGTCCCTGATCATTAATTCATGATATTTCCTCTTGCCAAGACCCAAGTATTTCCCCATATTGCCTTCTGTTGAGCCCGAATGACTTTGTGGTGTCATGCTTGAGGCTCCAAACCCCCACAGATTGCATCCCGCATTCATATTATATGTATACAACGTATTTTAACATCTTATTATGATGCGGAGAGGCATATGGGGGCACCCCTTACACTGTTACGCCTGTGCAGGTGAGACTTGATTTCAAGGAAAATTGGGGTGGGGCGGAGCCTGAGCGATGTTGTAATGTCATGGTTGAGGCTCCAAATCCGCACAGATTGCATCCCACATCCAAATCTTATGTATACAAAGTGTTTCAGCACCTAGCTAAGCTGTGGATGGGCATATGGGTCCGCCCTTACACTGTTATGCCTGTGGAGGTCGGGAGTGGAGTTTAGGAAAATTGGGGTAGGGTGGAGTCTGAGTGATGTTGTAATGTCATGGTTAAGGCTCCAAACCCACTTGGAGTCCATCCCCCATCCATTTCATATGTATACAAAGTGTTTTGCACCTTAATATGCCATGGATGGGCATATGAGTGCGCCCTTACACTGTTATGCCTGTGCAGGTCAGGGGTGGATTTTGGGAAATTTTAGCTGAGCCCAAGCCCAAGTGATGTTGTAATGTCATGGTTGAGGCTCCAAACCCG
>JALLOS010000101.1:0-17599 GCA_036939435.1 Stephanodiscus minutulus
AATCGAATGACGGCAAAAGCCGCTGGTAAGTTGACAATTGGACAGCCTTGCGTATACCTTTACCGTGGCATCCATCAAAGGATTTTTGTGACGGCTTCTTGCTCCGTATTGCCCCGACGGCCGCCAGGGCAACAGGAAACAAAACAACGATGCAAAATGCACCCACTTTGTTGGCCATTTTGATGGTCGTGGCGGTGCGCCGATACAATACCGCGTGCATCCCTCGATGAAGGAGGTTCATGGTTTTCATAAATGCCACTAAACACCACAATTGGAAGAGCACTCGCTCTGATTGGCATCAATTGTACATGCCTACCCCCATTTTGGGGGTATATTTCATTGTGAAATCATTGTAAAAGGGGTCCAGTAGCCCTACTAACAATAGGGGTATGACACATCAATCTGATGAGAAGCACCTACATAATATGTCACAATACTTTTGTCGGGGTGGTCTATATAGCCTTTTATTGTTATATGACTTGATTACCATTACGTGTCATTAACCAATAATCTCCTTAAATATTTATAAAATCGGACATAAAAAAAATCTTAAAATGTTATGTTTACAAGTTTTTGGGCCACCCAGGCTTGCACCATACCGTAACCATTACAAGTTCCTACCCACTCATGGACTGGAACAAAAAGGGAATTACTACTGAAAGGGATTCCTTAGTAACTGGCCCTGGTGGGATTCGGGGAGGGGGGAGTAGGATTCTTAAAAAAAGGAAGGGAATTTTAGGAAGTAGGGGATTCCTGAGTAACTGGGGTCCAGAAAAAAGGCAATCGAAAAAGGAAATGCGCACACTAGCTCAACGGTAGGACGTCTCCTGTGTTGAGTCTAATATCCTCAAAGGCTTAGCTTTGTATCTAGATAATGCTGCATGTACCAGTCACCTCCCATGCGTTGCTAAGCGCTACCTTGACCTCTAATCGGTACTCTACAAGTGAAGTATTTTTGTTCAAAGATCTTCCCCCGTTATGAGATTTGAACGTCCAACCTATACTTGATTTTTTTGCAATTTTAGTTCCATTGACTTCCAGTGCAGCCATGGACCTCCTCCATTGGGGGATGTGTGCTGTACCGCACCGCCACATCCGCATGACCATCGAAATGGCAAGAGAAGAGTGCGTATTTTTTGCCATCTTCAATGTTTCCCAAAATAAAAACTGTAGCTGAACAACCATGTTATTGTCAATATAAACTAGCACTGTATTACATCATTACTTGATGGTATATATATAGTCTATTAGTATTTTTTTGGGCCTCCACCAACAACAATGGGTGCTGTTTTGGTCACCATTGTCTCGGGCTGGTGAGCCCAATTTTGTTATCACATTGAGTAACTACAAATAAATAAAAGGTTGCCTTTATTTTATCGAATTACTGAAAGCCAAGCAACAGCGCCCTCACCAACCCATCGGCTTGGAACGGTTGCCCTCACGATATATTGAGAAGATCCACTAACCCATACCACCGGAGGGGTGAACAACTTCACCATTGCGGTGGTCTTCGTTGGATGTGTGATGTGGTCCACGAAGAAGTATTGTACTATCTATTCCTAGGATGGTGAATCGAGAGTTTTGGTATTGGTTTCCACTAAAACTGACTTAGACAAGCGGTTAACAGCTTCACCACTAAAAGGGTTCGGGTGGGAACAAAAAACTCCCATCCAGTAGGTTTTCTATGGTAGGAATAGTACAGGAATTATGTCTAGCATCGACACAACCCCCCCCCAAACATCATCACCATGGTGACCCGTTTGTCCCCCCTACGGCGTTGATTCAATGAATCTCCCCAATCCTATGCGTGGGCGGCCATCCGCAGGGGTTGGCCAAGGGCTCTTAGGAGGGGTTTTATATAAATCGATACAATAACTGAGAAATCAATTTAATTCTACAGCTCATCTTGTTTTCGACGAATTGCTCGCCCGCCGCCAAAAATGGTGGCGGAAACGGCATCCATCGTTGACGGCGGGCACCCAAACAATACGAATAGACTAACAATATAGTAATAAACAACTCTACGTCTCGGTTTTAGTTCAAATTAATTATTACTATGATATTTAGCTACTGTTGTGGGCAAAAATAAAATCGGCGATGACAAAAATGAAGGCAAATTGCTGGCAATTTTGATTGCCATGCAGATGCGGCAGTGCGATTACGATGTGGGACACATCGCCTGATAAAGCACGTCCAGGGCCTCACTGCAAGTCATTGGATGACGCCATCGGGTGAGTGCTTGTATTGCATTGCCGTGGCGGCTGCCATGGTCGATGATTTTGGTCGAAAACACAAAACAATAAAAAAATATATTTTTAGCTAGCTAACCTACTGTAGACTGAAGCCAAAACCAATGAGAATTTTGTACCCCAAATCAAACCCTCTACTCAGCTCATTGATGCGACAAGCTTCGTGAAATGCCACGATTGGAGCTGAAGAGTTCCCAAACATTTATATGTATCAAACGCTGTGAGTGGACAAAAAGTCAAAAAGTTATTAAGCGATCACAAATCTCGTTAAAAAAGGTGGCACACATGTGCGCCACACTACCGTAGACCACGGACCACGGGGCATAAGCACCACCGGGGCATACGCACCACTCACTAAATTAGTCGGAAAATTTACTATAATTAGCAGATGTAGGTACGATATTTCTTTCCTTTCACTTTATCTCCCTCATTCCTACGCAAGGGCACCCCTACGTCCTAAACAGGCTTCTTCCTTTCATCAAGAGCTTTCTGCCGATAACCGATTTGCCGGGGGATCACAGAAAATGATTTTTGGCGCATCCTCGTGTAAAGGACGCGACGTAGAAAATGGAGGGAATACTTTTTTTAATTCCTGCGCAGATGCGGTACAATCTTGACAGCTGACTCGTCAAAACTATTTTGGCGGAAATAGACCTTCGCACTTTGTTGTTTAGCTGGTGCTTATGCCCCGTGGTCTACGGTAGAGGTACTACCATACATCAATTGAGACCCTCCCGCCCGCCCGACTTATCGGCACCAGAAAAAGATACGATTCGCATGTAAGTAGAGTATGACTGAGTCGTTCGAACTTACTTAACGGAGTTGGCATCTACCTATGTTTCTCAGCTGGAGAAAGGCGCTTCTGCGCACCGCCGTATGCCGATACACGATACACCAAAATAAAAATAAGAACAAAGACCGAAACACACAAGAAGTATTGTTGAGGAAATAACCCCCGATACCAGCAACGACGGTGACAAAACAACAAATGCAACGACGATGATCAACGACCTCGCCAAGTTCAGCGACCTCCGAAGTGCGTGGGAGGAGAAGTCCAACTCGTCGTCGTCGACGCTAAGGGCCGGCAATCGCGGCGACGGCGACAGCCTGCGGAGGCGGACGGAGGTCAGGGCGGCGCGTTGGGATCGCAACGAGACGCCGATACTAGCGTGGCAGCGCGAGTGGCGGATGGAGGCCGGGCGGGCCGCGGGCAGGGGAATGTACGGCGTCGATGGCCGCCGCGGCGATGACAACGACGACGACGACGACGACTACGATGACGACGACGACGGCGACGGCCGCTCCTCGTCCACCTCCACCTCCACCTCCACCTCCTCCTCCGACGACGACGACGACGACGACATCGAGGAGGAGTCCAAGAGGAAGCTGAATGCCTTCCTGTCGAAGCCCAGCGGACTCGCTTGGGATGATCTCGTCAGGAGCCTTGCGACCAGCGACGACAGGGGGAGGAGGAGGGGGGGGAGGAGGAGGGGCGGCGGCGGCGGGACGAGGTCGCCGTCCCGCCGTGCGTCGATGCTGGACAAGGTCATCACCGTCGTCCATCGTTCCGGCAACGACTGCGAGGACGACGAGATAAGCGACATGGGCGACGGAGAGAGCCATCGTCGTGAAGGTCGTCGTGGGCGGGAGGGGCATGAGGGGGTGGACGAAGAGGGGGGATGGAACAGAAATGACACGGGGGAAAACGAATTCGACGACGACGACGGCAACGACAACGACGATAATGGGGGCAGGGGGAGGATTAAAGATCGCCTCGAACGGATGATAGAGGGGGTCGTCACGGGCGCGATCACGGTGCCCGACGACGCGCGGTGGGGCGCCCACCAGGGGAGGGTCGGCCGGTCGGCCACCGGGGGTCGGACGGGGCGGCCGGCCGTCGAGGATGAGGAGGAGGACGCGCGACGATCGCGGCAACATCGGCGGCGGCGAACGGAAGAGACGGCTCGGGGGGGCGACGACGGCCGCCTCGACGGGCGGGACGACGACGCCAAGGAACGACGACGGCGCGACGACGACGACGACGTCGTCGTCGTCATCGCGTCGCCTCCCAAGAGGAAATCCCTCTCCTCCACCCTGGGGTCGGTGTTCTCGCCCGTGCGGTCGTCGGGGGGGGGACACCGGGGGAACAAGAAGGTGCCGATCTGCCAGGGCACGCCCCGGACGACGATGACGTCGACGAGCGGGAGCAGCAGGTCCAGCGGCAGCGGGAGTAATGATGCGACGGCGGCATCCGGCCCGACGTCGCCGGCGCACCGCCGCCGTTGCCCCGTTTCCCCGCGACCTCAACCCGCGTCGTCGTCGTCGATGACGGAGGCGCGTCTTCGTCCTCCCACCTCCGGCGGCATCGTCCGTTCGCTGCCCCCCCCCCCCCCTTTGATGATCCCGCCCTCCTCCTCCTCCTCTTACTCGGTCGCGGTGGCACGTCGTTTTCCTCCCCCCCCCATCGGCGGCGGCAGCCCCTCCAGCGCCAGCAGTGGCAGCTGCTCGGGGGGAGGATGGAGCAGCGGGGACGCCGCGAGCGCCGACGGATCCGACGGCGGCGCCCCGACCCCCCCGGGGGGCGTCGTGGCCCGCGCAGCGCCGGGGTGGGGGGGGGGGGCGGGGGCGCGACGTCGCGCCGCGAGCGGAGACGCGAAGGAGTGGGGTGGCATGTCGCCACCACCGCGGAATGTCAAAGAGAACGATCGACGACGTATCCCGGTCGCAGATAAGGATCATCGAGCGGTCGTATGCTCGGGCGGCAGTGCTACCATTGCCGCGACCTCCATCACGCGCGAGGATGTCGCCCGGCGGAAGGAGAGGGCGGCCATTGCGCAAAATAGCGCGCAGTCCGTCTCCCCCTCGACGACAATTGCGACGATTACGTCGACGACGAGCAGTGTTTTGCTGCCGCCGGGGAATGGGAAAGATAACGATCTAAGACGTACTGGAGTCGCAGTCAAAGATCGTCCCACATTGATGTCTCTCGCCGCGCAGTCCGCCTCTCCCTCGACGACGACGACGACGACGACGAGCAGTGTTGTGCTGCCGCCGCGGAATGGCAAAGCGAACGATCTAAGACGTACTGGAGTCGCAGTCCAAGATCGTCCCACATTGATGTCTCTCGCCGCGCAGTCCGCCACCTCCTCCTCGACGACCGTGAGCACGACGGCGGCAGCGGCTTCCCGAAACTCCGCCGCAACGGCGCACAACATGTGCAATCGTCACAAGGGCGTGGTACCGAAGGGAGGAAACGCGGCCACCGCCCATTCGCCAATATCGATCCGACCGGAATCGTTATCGTCGAGGGAAAGGCAACCGACGTGTTGGCAGATGACGCGGCATCGCATGTCCAAGACGAGGGGGGAGTTTTGATGATGAAAAACATCGCTTTTAGTTTTAGCTTTCGATGTCACTTAATGGCTTATGGCTACTTAACCCCTCCCTCAATGATTACTTGGTACATTGATACTAATATTGTCTGTCTGATGCAAATGAGGTGGATTCACTCCAGGGGGCGCAGGCCACCCGCATACATGTCCAGAAATAATTTCTTATTTTTGCATTGCGCCTGCACATCTAGGTAACCTTCGGGACAAACCCAGCATCCGCTCTTCGACACAAGACCTTCGGACGTGCCATAATACTTGGTCTTGTCAGTGTTGAGATCGGAGCATCTGCCCGAACATTCTCGACTGGCCAGCCCTTCCGCGTCTCCGTAGGTCCCTCTAGGACAGGGTCTGCAATCATCGGCGGTGATCCCACCCGCCACATCTAGCCATTATGTCGTGAGTTGGATTCGGGGCATGCAAGGTCTGCCGATCGGACACAAAACACGCACCTAAATATGTCCCACGTGGGCATTTTGCGCACATAGTAGAAGTCGTCAAGTGAGTGTGTGATCCGAACCCGCCCGGCGGGCAGGGTATGCATCCATCCTGACGCACCCCACCTTTAACATCCCGATAATTGCCGAGCTATGACGACGGAAGAAGAAACGATTTTGAGTATATACGCAATAATTGAGGTTAGAACTTTTTTGTCGCAGAAATGTTGCTCACGGGGCACTCTCGATTAAGCACGGTATCGTAGACGGCGATCTCTTCACTCGTTGTGTACCAATACCAATAAGGTATCGTCGCAACGCATGTTTGGATCGGGAGAATTAGAAGTAGGCCAGACAATCGCAGTATCATTTGGGACAATCGCATCTAACCAAAATAATCACGGTTTTTAACTCTTTTGGCTCATCCACCAAAACGTCTTTGCTTCATTAAGCGCATCCTATTTTCCCACCATATGACTGTATCTCCAGCTTGGTCATTCTGCGCTTCTTTCGCTCAGCGCTTCCATTTCCTTCCCTTGCCAACGAAGCAATTAAGCATCCTCAATAATCTCGGCGCGCCAACAGTCGCACACAGGAGTACGACCGTCGAAAACGCAAACGCCGAAGAGAGGGTGATTCGGCCGGTCCTCTTCCCCCCATGGCCGGCGACGTCGGTCGTCCGCGACTCGGCCCGACGGAAGACGCCCTCCATCCACTCCCGAGTCATGTGCATTCCCGGGAAATGGTTGCCCCAGGAGTGACCCTCGTTGTTCCAAAGGCAAAAGTTGGTTGGCTCGACGCATCCTTCCCCCCTCCAGCATGTGAATAACCGCCGCGAGTCATCATCTCTGTGGACACGAGCATTCTCCAATGTACGAACGTCGTTGACGACGGCCTTATCGTCCAAGACGGTGTCGCTGCACCCGTTGATCCCCGACCACATTTCGAACGCGAGTTTCGCCGAGGTGCACGTCTCCTGCCCGATTCCAATGCCGTGGCGACAATTGCTCCCATTCGAACCGCCATCTGCCGCATAGGAGGCGCAGCACCCGCCGGGCTCGACGACGGCATCCCGCCCGCCGTGGTGGGACATCGCCGGCAGCGGACCGGGCCCGGAGGGCGGACCGCCGTACAGCCCGACGCCGTACTGATATCCGCCCGTCGGCACGACGCCGACGAGCCACGAGGGACGAGTCGCCCCCGGCATCAGACCGAGCAGGGACGACAGGAACCCGCCGTTGGAGAAACCGGCGGCGATGACGTGGGCATTGCCCCCGACGTAGGCGGCGCCACCACCTTTGCCCACGCCTCCGTTCGCGTTTATTCCTCCATCTCCGCCTCCATATTTGCCATCGAGGGCATTCAAAAACGCACCCACCGCTCCGTGGACGACGAAGTCTAGATCGTCGACCCCGTCTCTCATCGGGTCGCCGCAGCAGTGGATCGCGTTCCACCCGAGGCCGGGCTTGCCCGACGTTTGCGTCCCCGCGGGCGCGATCACGATCGCACCCAGCGATGCGGCGGCGTCGCTCCACTTCTCGATCTCCTGCATCGGCCTGCCGGTGTAGCCGTGAATGGCCAGTATCACCCGCATCGTCGTCGTCCGATGATGAATATGGTATCCTCCCGCGGAGCAGAGCTGGGGGGGGCTGTACACGTAGAAGGATCGCACCACGGCCACCGCGGCCTCGCCATTCGTATTAGCATTCGCATTCGCATTCGCATTCGCATTCGCATTCGCATTCGCATTCGCCACCTCGAACGGCACGAGTTTGCGAATGTCGTCCCCCGGGGGACACGAGAATCGAAACGCCATCGCCTCGAATGTCGCCGCGAACGATAACGACGACGACGGCGACGACGACGACGATGGCGGAGACGGCGCAACGTCGGCTGAGCCTTCGCCGACGCGACTTTGCAACCTCCAAGAGGATGATGATGTTATGGATGGCGGTGGCGTATCCGGCGTCATTTGGAATTACTACTAGAGTAGTATTCTAGTATCCGTTCTTTCCTCCACTCTAAAACCCCCCCTTTTATTATTTTGTTGGGGATTGCAAAAAAAAGCCAATTGCCCCCCGATTTCTTTTCCCCCAAATCCAATGAATTGAGCGCCGTATCAAAAAATTGTCATTCATTCAACCTCTAACGTCAGGCCGGCAAGCCCAACTCGGAAACATAACTCTGACACCCTATCGAAGTAGTGTGCAAGTTGGGCCCACCAAAAAGGGTCATAAAAAAAGGGTAGGATGTTTCCCAACCCCCGCTACGATCCATCCTCGCGACGACGGCGTCGTGGCCACGGCCCGGCGGCCCGTCGCTCCCCTCATCTGACGGACATCGCGACCGCCGCCGTCGTCGCCTACGGCGCCTACCGCCTGGGCAGCTGGGCTTGGAGGGCCTTTCTCCGAAGCGACGACGACGATGACGGCGACGAGGTTGCGAGCAAGGGAGAAGCGGACGCGGACGGCGACGGCGACGACGGCGGAGACCTCCTGCGCGAATGGGCCAACTCCGACGACCTCCCCCCGTGGTGTCGAGGAGCGGCGGAGAGTCGGGCGGCCGTGGCGAGGGACGTCCTCGAGGAGGAGCGCTTCGAATCCATGAGTCCCACATTCGCGCACTACATTGGCGAGGTGATGGCGGACGGTGCGGTCGACGACGACGACGACGACGACCAAGACGACCACGACGATGACGACGACGCAGACGGTGCGGTCGACGGGAGGACCGACCCCGACGACTCTACCGACCGCTGCGGCGACGGCCACGCCGCCGTCGGGAGGTCGCGCCGGTCGCGCGTCAGGTGGGGGAGCGGCGGCGGCGGTCGAAAGGACAGTTCCCACCGCCCCCCCCCCCCCCAGGATTACCAGCACCATCCTCGCTCCGGGGGGGGGGGGGGGGGGGGGGGCGATGATCCTCCTCGAAGAATAATCGTCGTCGCGGACGAAAAATCGGACGAAAGGGGCGGCCGCGGGGACGACAACGGCGGAGGCGCGGACGGCGGCGACGGCGCGGCGAAGAAGGGGGCGAAGGATGCGGCCGCGGCCATCGGGGGGGCAGTCGCGGCGGGGATCGCCGCGGGAATGGTGCGCGCGTGCGGCATGAAAGATACGACGTCCGCATACGATCGAGAGCGCCAATTGCGCATGGGCCGGTGCCGCCTCGAGTCGTCGCGCGCAATGACGGATTTCCTCCCGACCCTGAGGGGGGCCATAGCGAGGGAGACCGACGTCAGTGGGGAAACGGCGGAGTTGAGGAGGTTGAGGGCCAGGAGGAGAGCCATTGCCGAGACGAAGAAGCGAGGCACCGACGATGATGATGGGGGCGTCGAGACAGACCATCGAATAGCTCCGGAGGAGGACGGGAACGACGGCGACGAAGATGCCATTCTGGAAAAAGAACGATGCCTGTGGAACAGCATCAAGAACAAGTCCGTCACACGACTCATCACCACGGCCTACGCCCACACCGTCATCTTCCTCACGCTCAATGTGCAAGTCAACCTTTTGGGGGGTCGCCTTCTCAGAGAAGAGCAGGAGGAGGACGAAGAAGCCACGGCGGGGCCGGAGCAGCATGCGTCCTCGTCGTCGTCGTCGGCGACGGCAGCCGATCGGTATCGATCGTCCCATCAGACCGTCCTGTCGAAGACGTACCATCACCTCTTCGCGGAGGGAATACCGTCCATGGTTGAATTAGTGGGGACGGAGGTCCGACGGGTACTGCGAGATTGGGACGCCCTCGACGACGACGTCGCGTTGCAGGACGTCTCCGCGTGGCTGCGATGCGCGCGCGACGGGATCGAGCGAGGACGGGATGGGGACGGGACAAGCGCCCTGGTCCGGTTCGTCGTTCCGCCGCAGGAGGAGACGGGTGGCGTCGGCGGGATCGACCGCGATGATGCCGACGAACCCGACGAGCTCGCGGGGTACATCCTGGACGAGACATACGACCTTCTGGAAAGTCCGGCGTTCGCCTCCGCTGAACGCGAGTGCCTGGACTCGACGTTCGATCGATTGCAAACGAGGGTGCTCGGGACTATGTTCATCGAGATGGACCGCATACCTCTCGTCAACGCCATCATCTTCTTGCAGAAGGGGGCCGTGTCGACATTTCACAAGCCTCCCTCTCACAGGGATGAGATGAAGAACTGGGGGGGGATTCTGGGCATGATGGAGGAACCTTTGCCGTCATTCCCGAACGATTACATTTCGAAATTGGCGAGGTTGGATGCAGTCCAGGAACTGAGCAATGTGTGCTTCTGAAAAGGTCACATAAGGAAGGGTTTAATATGTCTAAGACCTTGAATTAAGAAACTGCCGATCAGAATCAGAAATGATTTAGTGAGTTGATGATTATTCTCTTGTACCAGTCGTTGTGGGAGATGTAGCTTTAACCTTCTTTCTTATATCAATCCCGGTCGATAGAACATGCAAATGGATGAATTGTTTTATGATATTCTGTACTTTAGAATTTGCACCTAGTTAACCCTGTTGATGACATTATTTTTAGCGTGGCAGCACAACAAGCCATTGACCATGCCAAAAATCATACCTGGAAGGCTTTGAATGTTGGTCCGGTTGTGAGTAGAGGGCATGACTTCAATAAAAGGGGTTTCAATGAGGGATATGATGATGTGGAGAGTAGATAGGTTTTACCGAGACCCGAGTGGCGAAGTACTTTTTGGTTGTTGTTTGAACTTGTTCATATTCATGATCTCAACATACGCAGATTTTCATTATCTGCATACGCTATAACTCGTGGTCCTCAGGGCCAGACTTATCTCCTTGCCTTCATCCTGATCCTCCTGTCACCGTTTCTCAGCCGTTGCCGCCTTCTCATCCTGGTTGTTGTTGTTCTAATCTTCAGTTCGCGCTCTTTTCCGCCCATCTCTTCAGCGGCCATGAAGAATCGCAGCGGCATGGGGTCATCGTGCCGTGAGTGCACGCGCTCGTCCTCGGCCGCGACCTGCCTGCGAATGAACCTCCGAATCTAGTCACCAATTTCCTCATCATCAGTAAGCCTCAGGGCAACAGTGGACGGGTTTACGGTCTCGAAACCGTCAGCAGCCTTGCCAGTGCACCCATCGTTGTTGCAACGTTTCGTCACTGCACCATGCTTCCTTTTTGGAGTTGTTGATGCACCCCTCGTGTTGGCTTATGCTTAGGGATCAATCAATGGCCACAAAGTACTTATGCGGCGACAATTTATAGTTATAGTTGGGGAAATGGTCTCAAATTTTGATGGTGATGCTTTAACATCAAATCATTGACTAGTATCCATGTCGCAGCCGGCATCCCGGAGCTCTTCCTTAACGGCACTGATGATTTCTAGAAACCCTCGACCGTAAGTATCACTGGGCTCCAACGCCATGCCCTCTCCCCACTCATTCCAGGCATTAATAGCCACGAACCGGTCGTCTGTTTGACGCTGACAACAAGCGCTGTAATGAAGTGATGTGCGCAGATTGCTTCGAAAGCGTTCTAATATTTGATCTGGTGGACCAGCTCCAAAAACAGTGGCATCTTTGGATTTGCGGCGAGGGGTATTGTCAAATGCTGCTATGATGCCCGTCACCTCCTGACGCGTATGCGGTGCAGCCTCTTCCCGAAGCTGACCCTTTTGACACCATTCGGGGGTTTTGAAGGTACTGAGCCATGCAAGTGGGTATGGATACGTCATGCTTTGATTAAAGACGTCGTCGAGAGGAAACATGTCTAGGGTCTGCGTTTTTCTCTTCATCATATTCGTCATATTCGGATCGTTCATCACAAAAATTTCATCGGGGGCAGCACTGCGTCCTACAATCCAGTAGATGCCATCAAATCCATCTTTTTTTGCAAACTTTCTCAATTCGTCTATGATTGGTATAGCTCGCTCGTCGTAATAATAAAGCAACATGATAGGCTGGTTTCGGATTCGCATGTAATTCTCGTGATGAAAGAACCTCGACAGCCACTCGTAGTGCATTTCAATTTCTTCTCTTGTGGGATCAAAGTATTGTTCTTGAAGAGTGATAGGCGGACAGCGAACTCGTCGTTTCCGCCCGTCAACGCAGTTGGTGAGGACGGTACTATTAACCGCGTTGCCCATCCATACGTTCACCCACCTCACTGTGCACCAATTGAGGTAGAACGGTACGTCGGGATGACCATCGTCTAGCATGTTAAGCAATGGCACCGCCAGATTGGGTCCCGGATGCGCCTTATCATAAAACCAATAGTGATGGTAGATGAACCCGTCGATCCCATATTTTTTCGCGAGGTCCCCCTGACTTTTTCGGGGTTCAGTGTGTGACAAATCGTAGTAGCCAAGTTCAGTAGGGCGAGGGATTTCGAAGCCTTCCTTATTCAGTCTCGGCGATGCCAGTAGCGATACCCAGTCTGTGAAATTTACACCCCAGTTTCTGTCATTGATGGGATCTCGGTGGTATTGCGGGAAATAGAGAGCTAGGATGCGAGGCATGAGATCGCGATTGAGCCCTCTGCTTCCTATGAAAGGGATGAGTCCTGTTGAACTGTTAGAATTCATCGGGCCGACCCCTTCTTCTACATCCATCTTCGTCGTCTTCGCTCGTGGAGTGTCCGCCGGCATGTCCCCCAACTCGCCTCTTGGGTCGATTATTGTTAACAGCGTTTTATTATGAACAAGATAGAGCACGGCAAGCGAAAAAGCCGCCAGCGCATAAATCAAACGCACCAACTTAATCGATGATGGTGCCGTCATTATGATCATAATATGTTGGATTGAGGTGCCTCATTTTTTGACAACGCCTTCCCCTTCGTCTGGCCTCACTCCAATGATGAAAGATATCGTAGGTACTACTACGATACGAATAATATCATAAAAGGAAAGGTTAAAATACTACTACCCCCGCCGAAAAGCGATGGACCATGGCGGCGCAATGGGCGGTGACGGCGCTTTAGCGATTTCCGGCTTCGCGATCGCGATCAACGGCGGCGGCGGCGACAATGGGCGACGGCGGAATAACGGGAGGCGGGACGGTGGCCCGATGAAGGGTGACGGTGACGGCGGCACATTACCGGGACGGTGGCACGATTGCGATGGACGGCGGCGGCGCCTCCCTCTCTCTCTCTTTCTAGTGTGTCGAACTCTAGCTGTTGCCCTGCTCTGCATCCCGACAATGGAGTATCGCAGGGTCACATTTTTCAGCCGAACATTCAAAAACTACCATAAGTACTTGCTAAGCGACGGATCCAATGGAAATTTCGTCGCAAGTCATGAGCTGAATTGTACAAATGACATTCTCCCAATTGGATGGTGTATGGAGGAGGAGAGCCAAACGCCGCGGTACTATGGTGCCACCAACAATACAAATAGTAGGCCATCACGAATGATTCGGCATTACACGCACGAGGGATACGAGCATTGCCTTGCGGGGAAGACGATTGTATTCATTGGTGATTCTCGCGTGCGGTATCAATTCTTGAACCTTGCGCACTTTCTGAAATCTAAATCTGGTTTCATGAAATGTGAAGATCATCCTACTCGCAAAGGCACCATAATTCCTGATCCAGCATGCATCGTGATCGGCGGGAATCGACAAGCCATGGCCATGGTGCATCACGATAACAACGTGAAGATTTGGTACAAGAACAGTACCGACATGCTGGTTACAACGGATCAGTCACATCTATGTGACTGCTTTCGTTATGTTCCGTTCAAGCCTAAAATTGAGCGTTCGTCTGAGAATCGATTCATCAAACGATCTACAAGATTTGGCGAGATAAATTTGATATATTTGCAAGCTTTTGTCGACAGGGTCACGATGAACAAAGACTTTCCACCGTTCTCTTCGTTCCTGTCTGATGGTTCAAACATTAATCGCTGCGGGGTAGGTGAATGCAGCTCCGAGACCAGGACAATCGTCTTTACTGGGAATGTCAATGAAACTTTGTGGAGTATCTTGCCTCGATTGAATACTACGCATGCATTTGTCAATTTTGGATGGACAGAGTATGATGACGAAGCTCAAACGCGCCAATCTGCATTTTCCTGCGCATTGACAGATTTTGAGAGACATCACCCAAACATACGAACGTATCTTATTAGCACTCCACCAAACAGAAAGCACAATTCAGATCCTTCACTTTACTTCAACGCATCAAAGTTGCTGAAATGTAATTGTGGTGTATTAGATCGCAGTACAATTAACCAAGATGCGCCTTTGGACTGGTATTGGGATGATGCTCACGTGCTCGGTATCTTAAACGAAGAATACAATCATCGAATGGTGGAATCAATTTGTCCATTTGTGACATGAGCTTTCATTGGTTGAACCTCTTGAGAATCTTTCTGTACATTAAAGGTTGATGATCCAAAGCCCACTCACTAGGTTTTGTGTAATTCAACTATCAAAATAGCATATTTACTCTTAATTTTAATGGGGATTCTGTGATGAAACTTTACTTGGATGTTATTGTTGCCACTTCTGCAATGGTTGAAGTTCATCATGATTTCTCTTCTGTCCATGATTATGTGCCTCCCGGTTTACAAAGCTTATCTCACCATGCACACTCTAGAAGACGGGAGGGGGGGCTGAACAGCTTGCACCACACTGAACCAATGCAATCCTTTCCCCAAAAGCGCTGTTTTGCAGGTTGTTATTCAGAGCAGTTCTGTTAAGGCGGGATTAGGTCTGGCACAAATGTGCATGGCATTCGACCTGGTAGTAGTACTATGGAATTCTTGCACGACTCACCCAGCACTCTCATGTGTGGCAGCATGGTGAATGTTGACCCCTAGATGTAGGAAGCCACACGTGGCTGCGTTGGAGATTGATGCAATGATATTGACTGCGCGCTACGAAATTCAGATTTACAAATCACCTCGACCGACAAACATCCTTACCTCTAGAGTATAGTTAACGATGATTATTTATTTATGAGTCTGTTGTGGTTTCTCTGGCTGACCGAGGTTCTTGACGCCACCTCCAAGGTCAGCGGCGAATGCGGAGAAGAATGTAGGTCGATATACGTAATAAAACTTGTATCAGTACCAACATAGCCACGTTCATCCAAACGCTGGTCCAAACGCCCTTTATGCCATAGGATGCTATGACAGCAGAGCCGGGGAGTGGACAATCAGTATTGGCGGTTTCAACTGATTCGTCACATGCAATTGATCTACCTCCAAACTCATTGACAACAAATGCAGAGAATCCGTACCTATTCATTAAAGCCTCAACAATTTGAGTGCGCGAAAAAAAAATCGTTGCAACAGAAGGGAACGTACCTCGCCATGGAAAGCCAGCTCGCCCATGCAAGAAAAGGACTAATCAGGTCAAGCGGCACATAAAAGCCACCAATGACCATCACACATATTGTAAGAATAGGAGCAAGCCTCAGTGCCACATTAGTGTTTGGAATCGCCACGCTAAGAAATAGACCAGTTGACTGCAATGCACAAGTTAGTTTCTGATAGAGTCAAAGATGACGGCATGAAGGTAAACACATAAAATTTACCTGCGCAGCTGATATGGTGAGATATAGCGTTAGCACAAACACGAAGAAGGCATGTGCTGTTGGCCGCAAATTACAAATCCAATAAACGATTACACCATAGAGTGTAGGAAAGGTAACAGAATGCACCATGTCTGATAACGTCACAGCAATAAAGTAAGGCAGAGTGCGATACATTTTTTTCGCTCGTTCACGCGAAAGCAGTCTACTCTCAGCGGAGAATGTGACCAATGATGTTGATACGACAGAATTGCTCTGCCCGATGATAAGGAAAAAGAGTAACGACGCTCGGTTGAAGATATAAGCTGTAGAGTCGGGCATTCTTCCCCATGCAAGGCAAGTGAAGGCAGTCCAACAAAACGTCACGAGAAAAGCAACGAAGGTTAATTGTTGTCCTCTTTGTTGTTTTGCGGCTCGATGTGTGAGAAATTTCAATTGAATCCAGAATGACGATTGGTACTTTGGACCCTCCTTTTCTAACTCTTCCAAGGTAGACAGCCGTCGGGGTAGTTTCTGGGATCGGCTCTTGGTCGTATTGTGAGATGCATCAAACATAATTTCATCCTTCAGTTGCCGTTGCTCTTCTGCATAAAACACTTCCCATAGCGATGGCAACGTCCCCCCTCCCTCCTTTTTCTCATCCTCAATTATAACATCCATGATCCAGTCCGCTATTCCCGTTTCCGGCGGAAGCTCTCCCACACCACACGACTCTAAGAAATGCCTCGCACCAGCGACGCCTCCTTCATATACTACCCTTCCCTGGCTCAGGAGCAGCAAGTTATCAAACATGGTAAATATTGAAGTCCTTGGCTGATGAATGACGACTGCTATAGAGTGACCGATCAGGGCCAAACTCTTCAAGGTGACCATTAGTTGATGTGCCGTCGATGCATCGAGGCCACTCGTTGGCTCGTCCAGGAGCAATATTGAAGGCCTTGCCACTAACTCCACAGCGACGGCGACGCGCTTTCTCTGTCCACCAGAGATGCCACGATTTTTACCGATGCCTCCGGGCACCCCAATCAAACAATCTTCGATGTGAGACAGGCCCAATTTGGAGAGTGTGTCGTCGACAAGAATTTCCACCTCTTCGTCCGACACCTCCCGCGTGTTTTTCAACCGGGCCGCGAATCGGACGGTTTCCTTCACGGTCAAATTGGACAGGAGCAAGTCATCTTGCCATACAACGCCAACCATCCGCTTCGGAGCGGATCCCACCTCGTCGTTGATTTTAATGCACGAATCGCCAACGAGGTCATTATCGGGGTCCGATATCAGACCCGCAGCAACCGACATGAGACTAGTTTTGCCACAGCCACTCGGACCCATCCACGCACTCAATTTATACGGCGCAATGGTGGTGGTCACATTAGAGAGGATCCTCGTTCGTGTTTTGGTGGTTTCGGTCGCCGAGGCAGATCGAGTAGCGAGCGTGAGCGTAATGCGTTCCAGGTATAGCTCAACCAATGGTGACGTGCGGATATCGAGGGCGGTGCCATCATCTATACCCCTCGCCGCCACCGCCCCAGTTTCTATCATGCTACGAGTATCAAAAATGGGACTAGGGGCCACGATATGAGGAGATACAATAATTGGTACTACTATGTTGTGGTGGTATGCGGTGTAACTTCGGACAATGAACACAACTAACCGCCTCCACCACATTAATGGCCTCCTCCCATACAAACCACCCCCCTGGAAACAACGCCTTCGACATAAACTTATCGGCAATTTACTGACGATCATTTACATCCTCCTCCTGCCCTCATCGCCCTCAAGTTATACAATAAAACCATCAATCAACACTGGGACTGCGACAAACTCGACCGCCCCCCCACACCGCCCATTGCTCGTCCTCGAAACACACCATACGCAACGCCAAACAAAAAATTACTCAACCATACCACCGCTCCCAAACAACCGTTTCCCCCATTCCTACCCCCCCGTCCACTTCCAACCATTTACCATACCTACCACAACCCCAGCACACGAAAACGCCCATGGTCCCAATCCCCCAAACAATTTTCATTCCCTTCAAT
>JALLOS010000102.1:0-17551 GCA_036939435.1 Stephanodiscus minutulus
ATAAAGTACATTAGCAAGAGTAAACACAGTAAATAACATAAAACTGACGATTATCACAAAAATCAGGGAAACTCGCACATGTTCCTCCAGCCCACGCGCAGCGAGTGTTTTTTATTTTTTCTGGGTTTCTTCTGTTTCGGATGTTCTTCGTCCCACCAAATTTGTACACAGGAGAAAAAGAAAACCATGTCAGTATCGACGCCGCGATAACCGACACTGCACATGTTGGAGCTCCCTGAATGCTCACGAGGGGAGGGGGGGCGTCATCGGCCCCGAAACGCGTATCGCACCGCGGGGGTGGCGATCGGCGGGGAGGTGATCGTCGGGATGCGCAAGTGTCGTGCCGTGTATTCTACCCGACGGGCGTCTCAGTCAGAGAGGGGGAGGCGGTCATACGGGATTCACCCCAAATTCGACGATATCAGAGGGAGGACAAGGAGGGACGAACGAGCGAACGGACGAAGCAGCGCATTGGCTGGACCGGCAAAAACCCCCAGTGGATATATGGCCCACGGGTGGGGACGCACTGGTGTATTGCAATAAAGCTTCGGATATCAGCTCGCGCCCGACCTTCCTCGGCATGGGATCTATGTCGATGGAAGCGGATCGATATCAAGGATCGGACGATATCGCCCCTCGGTTGCCGCCCTCTACGAGGGCCAAGATACACGTTGGGGGCAGTACTCATACCACGTATCGTGAATGACGTGTGACCGTGCAGGTCTTCTAGGAGGGGGGGGGGGGGGGAGGTCAAGAGCGGTTCGTCCAGGCGGTGTGATCGACGTCGGGACAGGACAATGTCATCGTCGGCCACAAAAACGATGAGCAGCAGCATATTATATTACCATTACTTTATTGCACGATGTTCATGATTCTTCTGGCAATTGTATAGTCGGAGCTTCGTCCCTGACGTGATGCCAAGAATGCGATAAAGTAGGAATGAACAACTGCATTTTTGGTCTCACTTCAAAATCGAAATTCTCCCCACAAGGCCTAGATTGATAACAAAAAGCCCCATGACAAGTTTGCTACCGTAAATTCGAGGTTCCCTCTGGGTAACTCTCGAGAATAGGCGTACTTACAATTCTTGTTCTTATTTAACAATGTTTATCTTGGGCTATTGAGATTTGGAGGCAACAACTCGTAGAATTTGAGTACTTTAGCTGGTGTAAATTATTTATGATGAGCAGTAGTGAATCTACTTAAGCATCAGGGATGGTGACAGTGCCTTCATGGAAAGGAAGTATTCTGCTTCCAACAACTTGTGTGTGTGCTGGTACTTTAGCAGCTATCTTCTGAAAAATCAACTATGTTGGAAGCAGTGAAAGCTACAATGGCACTAGTCAGCACCCGCCACAATGACAAATTTAGGAGGAGTACTTGTTCTGATGTCACCCAGCTCACACACAGTCTGATACTACCGCGGCCTGATAAATAAATTGCACACATCAGGAGTAACATCGAAAGTAGCTGACTGACATGACTATATTTCTTCCTTGAATTAAATCAACACTATGTTGTCAATCAATCGTACAGTTCCTAACATGCATGCCAGCGAAACAATGCAACCACCGCTGCCAACTTTCACCAAGGGCTGCATAGTCTCCAAGTCATCGATTGCAACATATTGGACCTCCGATATCATGGGCTCGGTTCGCAGGATACTCTCAACCACCTCCTGCAAGTCGGCGGCGTCCAGGTCCTCCATCCCCCTGGCAAAACGAGACTCAAATACTTCCCTTGCCGCGCACAACGCCTTGTATACGACGGGGGCTATAGCTCGCTGCTCCGCCTTCAAGTACGCGTTCCGACTGGACATTGCCAATCCGTCTCGCTCCCTCATGGTATCCAAAATTTGGACATTGATATTCATATTCATATCGTCAACGATGCGTCGAATGAGGACGCATTGGACCGCATCTTTCTGCCCGAAGTACGCGTTCGTGGGCTGTACGATATTAAATAGCTTAGTGACAACCGTTGCCACTCCTCGGAAATGATTTGGGCGGGCCATGCCTTCTCTGGTATTGTCGAACCCCTGATGCGAAGAACAAAAGCATCTAAGAAGCAGTACATCGTAGGAGAGCAAAATGACTGCAACTTCCACAATGATAAAGAATGGGATAGTGGATACACACCGTCGGCTCCACGTAAGTTACATGGTTTTTCCCGTACATCGTGTCCGACGATGGAGCGAACACGTGGTCCTTCGTTTTTTATTCCAGAACCGAGAGATGAAGAGTTGTTGTTAACGTTCCTTCGGTGGGGGGCGATACAACCATCAACAAAAGGTCACACGAACGACCATTGGCGCAACTCACCACGCCGATGCTCGCCAGTAATTCCACATCTTTCTCCAACTGTCTCGGATATTTGTCCAAATCCTCGCCCTCGCCGAATTGGGTCGGATTCACGAAGATGGAGGCGACGACGACATCATTCTGGGATCGCGCGGCTCGTATTAGCGAGAGATGCCCTGGAGGCGAAGAGCGAGAGAAGAATAAATGAAACTCTGTGTGAGTTTGTTGTTCGGATGGATGCCGATCGTCCGAAAAAACTTCAGGAGTGCAATACCGTGCAAGTCCATTCATTCGCTCGATCCATTCATTCGAATCGATCATTACCTTCGTGTAGGGCACCCATGGTCGGGACGAAGCCGACGGAGACGGACGGGTCGTACGATTTCCTCACCGAACGGATGGATTCGATGGTGGGATGAATCGACGGCCGCGCGGGATGTTCCTCTTTCAGCGCAGTGGACATCGCGTGCGAGCTGGTACTGGGGTGTTTGTGTCCGTTTCTGTTAGCGTCTAAAATGCCGAATCGATGATCGTGGGCAGAAGATGAATGGCCTCGGCGGCAACGATGTTCCTCGCACCCAAACCGACGGGTGGGTGATGTTGAGTTGACTATGTCCAAGCTGCCGCTACCAAGAAAGGAATCGATGAGAGGTGAAAGAGCTACCCCCCTAATTCTGTAGAATAATCGTTGGCAGACGATACTCATGGCCATTGGTTGTTTTTATTGTTAGGAGTAGGAGACCTGCTATGGCAATCATCAGGATGACGACCATACCATTGTCTCGTGGATCTTTTGTTTGTTTCAACAGCGCGCGTTTTTTCTGGAGTCGGGTCGGGTGTCCTACTCTTAAGTAGTTCCAGGTGGAAGAAAAGGCAAGAAACATACTAAATCTTGCTGGGGTAAGTAAAAAATACTCTAGAGTTCGAGAATTTTGTTTTGGGGGTGAGCACTTCCGAAGTGTCCACCCCTGCCTCCAGAGCAGCCCTGAAAATTGAAATTTTGCCTTCACGTCACGTGCAATACAGATCCTGCGTTGGAATGCTGTGGATCTTTCAATATGTCTTTTTCCTTCGCACAAGCAAAAATCTTCAGCTTTGTGGGGCGAGCTACATAGGCGTGGCTGGGTAAATCGCATTGGACACACGAGAGCCTCAAAACGAACCACAGACAAAAAATTATTGCCGACCACAAAATTTACTTCCACCCGCCGCTATCTTCCTTAACAACAAATCCTGCAACCATGGTCGAAGTTCGCTCCTTCCTCTTCTCCTCCGAGTCCGTCAATGAGGGCCACCCCGACAAGCTCTGCGATCAGGTCTCCGATGCCGTCCTCGACGCGTGCCTCAAGGCCGATCCGATGTCCAAGGTCGCGTGCGAGACCGCCACGAAGGACAACATGGTCATGGTCTTCGGCGAGATCTCCACGGCCGCGAACCTCGATTACGAGAAGATCGTGCGCGATCAGGTCCGCGAGATCGGATTCAGCTCCTTCGTCGACGACCTGTCGTCCGTGGAGTCGAAGGGGCTCGATCACAACACGTGCGAGGTCCTCGTCCGCATCAACAAGCAGTCCCCCGACATCGCCGGTGGCGTTCACGTCGGGAAGGACGACATGGACGTCGGCGCCGGCGACCAGGGGATCATGTTCGGGTACGCCTCCGACGAGACCGAGTGCTGCATGCCTTTGACCCACCTCCTCGCCAACTGGCTCGGGAAGCAGCTCACCGACGTCCGCAAGGACGGCACCCTCTGGTGGCTCCGCCCCGACGGCAAGACCCAGGTCACCATCTGCTACGACCAGCTCGCCGACGGCTCCGTCGTGCCCACGAAGATCCACACCGTCCTCATATCGACCCAGCACGCCGAGCCGTCCAAGGCCAAGCGCTCCGTGGAGCAGGACGGGAAGGACAACCGCCCGGCGTGGACCGGCGACGAGGAGATCGCACCCTCCATGGCCGAGATGAACGAGCTCATCCACGATCACGTCATCGTGAAGACGCTCGAATCCATCACGCTTAAGAACGGGCAGAGCGCACTCTCCATCTACAACCGCGACGACTGCCACATCCACCTCAACCCGTCCGGGAAGTTCATCATCGGCGGTCCCCAGGGGGACGCCGGCCTCACGGGGCGCAAGATCATCATCGACACCTACGGCGGGTGGGGAGCGCACGGCGGCGGGGCCTTCTCCGGGAAGGACCCCACGAAGGTCGACAGGTCCGCCGCCTACGCCTGCCGCTGGATGGCCAAGTCGGTCGTCGCCGCCGGCCTGTGCAAGCGCGCGCTCGTGCAGCTCTCGTACGCCATCGGCGTCGCCAAGCCCCTGTCCCTGTTCGTCGAGACCTACGGCACCGAGAAGGAGGGGCTGACGGCCGAGGCCATCACGGACATCATTAAGCTGGAGTTCGACTGCAGACCGGGCGCGCTCGCGCGCGACCTGCAGCTGAGGGAGCCGAAGTACAACAAGACGGCGGCCTACTGCCACTTCGGACGGGACAGCTACGTCGAGGACGGCAAGAAGTTCTTCTCGTGGGAGGCCGTGGTGGACCTGGCCAAGTACTCCTCCATGACCGCGGACGCCGTCGCGGGGGCCGTCGTGGAGCATAAGGAGGCGATCCTGGCCAAGTGGGTAGACTAAAATTGCAGACGGTGTCATTTGGATTTTTTTGGTGCCCACGGAAGAGGACACTTCTTTTGATCACGCCACTTGAGAAAGGCATGTGGTGTCTCTAAATTATTCACGGCTAGACTAATGTTGCTTCATGTCACTTCTTTTTCGGTTCAGTTCTATCTACTTTTGTATGTTCACTATCCGTATGAATACTTATTTTCGAGTAGACGTCGGGACGCTATCATACATGGGTTTTGTGACTTGCTATCTGATTGTGTAATTGATGATGAACGGATTCAGACCCCTCATCTTCTCTGCTAATGAAGAAATGAAGACATTGATGCGACACTAGTCACCAGTTTGCTCCTTTACTTCAGAACATGTTCTGGAGTGGGAGTGAGTGAGCAGACAGTCAGCATTATAGGCATCACTGTCCCCGTCAACAACCCGACCAACACATACTTGGGAAGATACTCCCCTCCAAAGAAGTCGCTTCCCGATTTTGTGTGCGAAGTAGGACAGGCGCTAAGTTGTTGGACGTTATGATGTGGATAATGAAGGCCGGGAGGAGATCCAATTCTGATGGAGACTCAGATCAAGAACGAAATTTGATCATGTTCACATGAATGTACCAAACAGAGGACTCTTACAATATACGTTCGCTATGGCGATAGTAATTCGCACCAAAGGAAGCTGGTGGTAGGTTGTATTGATTCAGCGACAGAGGGAAAGGCCGATGCTATCCCGATAGATGAATGTTTGGGGGAGGCGTCACTAGATGAATGAGTTGCCTTCAATGACGCAGAAACTTTATAATGAAAGGGTGGTGCAGAAAAGCAATCAAATGATGACAAAAACACACTCAGTGTAATGGAGCGAAATGGATGCGCAATAAGACCCTGTCACAATATGCCGGTGTGTATAGTGTCATACGGTTGTGGATTACATTGACCGGTTGGCCACAGTGTTCTCCGACAGTTTGCATAATTATTTTTCACAGTAGTAGCTGGTTTAAACATTATGAGTCGAGATGCATTCTTGGTCCATGGTCATAACCGTTTTGTTTGTTGTATCACGTTTGCATTACACGAACGCCTTTTTCGTAGCATCCATATAATGTAAAGAGCCCGTAATTCAATCCCCCCGGCCCCCTCCCTCCCCCGCGCGCTCCCCCACCAAAAAATGCATACCTCTTGGGGGGGGGGCTACTCTCACCACCAACAACAACCAGATTCTCATGTTATTATTTAACCAGCCAATATAGAAATACCATGACGAAGACCACGAACGCCACTAGGTAACACATGTGCTTCGCACCACCCCGTTCCAGCATGATCCCCATCCGTGCCAAACTCCCCGTGAGCATATCCCCGACGTTCGTGAATCCGTCGCCCATGTTGTCCAACAACGAGTTCTGCTCCCTGACTTCGTTACCAATGTCGATCGTCAGCCCCTTCAACCTAGCGACCTGTTCGGATAATTCCGATATGCGATCGTTGTTCTGCTGTTCCATTATGGAAGCGTTGGCCTCGTGGGAGGACAAGCCTCCCCCCCTACTACCGCCGCTGCGGGGGGCTCCGCCGCGACCGGTGGAGCCGCCGGCGCGGCCGGATTCGAGATTGCCGTACATGTCCTCGCCAGGTCGTCCTGTGGGGCGCTGGCGCATTTGCTGTATCGGGTCGCCACCGGTCGTGCTTTGCGTTGTTGCGGCGAGGCTCGATCTCATGTACCCACGAAGCCGCGAGCCGTCCGAGCGAGCGAGGCAGAGTTGTTGTCGCCTTCGATGTTGTCCTCTGCGTAGAGAGTTTGGAAATCTTCGGACGTACAGATTCCTACGCATAAAGGCCCTTTTTGTTTGTATTAAATGATCGTTTCCTTGTGCTTACGTCAAATTTGCTGAATTCAGCAAGGCACGTACCTACACACCATAATATCGTATCGTACTTTATTATCTCGTACCAATCGATGTGAAGAATAGTATCGTACGGCCGGCTGTCCGTGACGCCAGATCGACGACGCCTCATTGACACCGACCGCACTTTCAAAAGTGCAACCAAGGAACCGCAGCAGAGAAGACTAAAAATCTAAAATCTGTTGAGCGATGATTTTATTATTGATGGTAGGTAACTATGCCATAAAAACCGCTTGGAAACATCATTCCTTCCCATCATCCCAACGCATTGGTTCAAGGAGACGGAGGAGCGGCCTTTTGCTCCGGAAATCGATCATAGCAATATCTGATATATAATATAACAAATCCTTTCGTTGTCAGACCGAAATAATATATGATGCCATCCGCGATGATGATGACGCCCGCCGCAAGAAATTTCGGCACCGCGGTCGTCCGAGGGGGGCATCGGCGCCACCATGGCCTCGGCCCCACCACCGCCGCCGCCGCGATAATTCCGCCGGCATTATTGTCTCCCAACAACAAGAATAATAAAAATAATAATATTTATAGCGCTCCTCGCAATAATCGATCGCTCGCATCCCTCGCCCGCGACGGTGGTGGCGGCGGGGATGATGGTGGTCCGTCGTCGTCTCACTCCCTCCTCATCCTCGGCAAACCCGGCGGGGGGAAGGGCACGATTTCCGGTATGATATTGTCCGACTTTCCTCAATTCAGACACGTCAGCACCGGAGACGAATTGCGGCAGCACGTCCGAAGCGGCACCGAGTTGGGGAGGGAGGCCAAGAGGTACATGGACGGTACGTTCCCCCCTTCGTCGTCGGTCGCCGGCCGGGGTAGTATTCTCCCTTCTCGTTTCGAGGAGGTGTCGTTTGTTGTGTTTACTTCTTTCGCTCCTCTCTCCCGGCCGGGGAAAAAAAAAACTCATTATCTTCTTCCCCGCGTCATCTCTCTCGACGAACGAAAAAAAACGACGACGACGACGACGACGACGACAGAGGGATGCCTCGTACCCGACAGGGTCATGATCGATCTGGTCATGGGCGACGCCATCGAGGCGATCAAGTCCGGTCAATCTTTACTCCTCGACGGATTCCCCCGCACGATGGAACAGGCCGTGGCACTCGATGCGAACCTCGACGTCGGCCTGGTCATCAACCTGTGCGTGCCCAACGAGGTGATCATAAGTAGGATATCCGACAGATGGATACATCCCGGATCCGGCAGGGTGTACAGCTATTCGTACAGGCCGCCGGAGGTCGAGGGGGTCGACGACGAGACGGGCGAACCTCTGGTCCAGCGGGACGACGACAAGCCCGAGAGCGTCCTGCGGAGGTTGGAGAAGTACGAGGACGTGACGCGGCCCCTCGTGGGGTATTACGAGGAGAAGGGGGTCATACAGACTTTCCGCGGCACGGAGAGCGACGTGATATATCCGGAGGTGAAGCGCTGGCTCGACGATCGGCTCTCCGAGGACGTCGATCACCCCGCCCTCGACTCGGGATACGGTATGAAGAAGGCCAACGCGTGATGTAACTTACTTTTTCTTCGTCGTGTGTGTGTAAAGTATATGATGTATGTGGGGATGATGATGATGATGATTGGCTGGGCGGGGGCAAAATTATACGTGAGGGCGCGGCGCGCGTGGTGGCTCGTTCCTCCTCGCGTTGAGTATGCTTCCTCTGGAATTCGGGGGGAGATTCCGCCCGCCCAACTGCTTAAATTAATTGAATGTTGCTAAATAAAAAAAAATACAATAGTAAACATTTCATTAACCATGGAATCAAAAGTGGGGTCCTTGATTCGAGTATCTTTTGCGAGATGGATACTACTTTGGCGTGCCAAGACCGTCTGATTCCCGAACAGGTCAAATTTTCAGGTATTCAGGGTGAAACATTTTACTTATTCATCATGAGTAGCAATGGAGTTATGCATGAAGATAATGTCCACATTATTTATGCAAGCTATCACATTAATCCTACCTATAAAAAGTACTAAATCAAAACAATCTCACTGGAATACCTCCACCGCCGCCCTTCCATCGCCCGAACTCCCCCCAAGCGCGATCATCCGCGAGTCGGACGCGACGTCCAAACCCGGCGCGAGGATCTTGAGGTACCTGTCGAAGTACAAGCTCTGCTTCACGAGGAGGCCGAACTCCCTCGGCAATTTCAGCCCGTTGTCCTCCGTCACCGCCACGATCCTGAGCAGGACGTTCGTGACCTCGTCCTCGTCGAACGACACCGTCGCGCTGACCGTGCCGTCGCGGCCCAATCCGACGGCGGCGATGTCGGGGGACACCCCGGCCATATCCTTCATGACGCGTTCGATATCCCTCCCGAACTTCTCGACGTCGACGTCGGCGTCCGTCGCGCCCATCCTGCACATCGCCCTTGCCATGCCCGGGTAATCCCCGGCGGCCATCGCGGAACTCAGCTCGCCCACGGCCGCGAACGTGTTTTCCCCCACCCGGCCGACCATGCCGAAATCGATGAAACCAACGCGACCGTCTTCCAGGACCATGAGGTTCCCGGCGTGTACGTCGGCGTGGAACCACGGCATGTTCATGACCATGGACGTCCACGTGTTGAGGGCCGTGACGATGACGGACTCGGGATCGTCGGTGATCGCGCGTATGGACTCGGCATCGACCATCGACACGCCCCGTAGTCGTTCCATCGTCAATACCCTGCGCGTGGTGAGATCCCCGTACACCCTCGGCGCCGTGACCGCATCCTCGAGGCCCTGCATCCGGAGGAAATCGCGGAATTCCCCGATGTTCGATGCCTCCTTCGTGAAATCCAGTTCCTCGAGCATCGAGCTCTTCACGTCCCCCGCCACGGCGCTGAGCGACGTGCGTTCGAAATCTGGCTGGAGGAATTCGATCACGCGTGACGCGATGTATATGAAATTCAGGTCGGCCTTCAGGAGCTCGTCGATGCGCGGCTTCTGGACCTTGATGACGACGTCCTCGCCGGTCCTGAGTCGCGCGGCGTGGACCTGGGCGATGCTCGCCGACGCGAGCGGGGTCTCGTCGACGTACGAGAATTTACCCGATATCGGACCTCCCAATTCGGCCTCGACGATGGATTTCACGATGCCGTACGGCAGCGGTTCCGTCGAATCCAAACATTTTTGGAATTCGAGGACGTACTCCGCGGGGAAGAGACTCGGACTCGATGCGACGAATTGCCCGAGTTTCACGTACGTCGCACCGAGACGTTCGAAGAGCTTGCGCAATGCGACGGGATACGAGAATTCCTCGGGCGTGCGTCCAGGTCGTTGGATGGGGGAAAAGTCCTGGAGGGTACGGGATATGGCGACGTAGGCCTGGAGGGTGCGGGACGGTGCCGCGCGAGGACCGGCATCGTACGCCGCTCGGACGATGTCGCGGAGGAGTGACAGAGCCTCGTCGGAGGACCGATCGCGAAGGGTGCGCTTCGGCGGTCGCGAAGGCGTGGTGGCGGTGGCGGTGGCGGCGGATGATTTGGACGCGGATGATGATGATGATGTGGTGGTGGAGCGGTTCGACGTGGCCAGCAGCCGCGTCGCGATTGTCGTCGTCGGCGTCGGTTGTTTGGGAGGGGAAAACGCAGCGGACGACGACGACGACGAGGCGGCCAGGGACAATAGCAGAGCGGAGAGCTTGTACTTCGGCATGGTTCTTTTACCCCCGGTTGTGATGCGGCACTGAGACATAATATATGAAGTATTGTTGCGCTCCTGTTTTGCGGGCGATATCACACAAGGGATGTCTTCCATTTTCCATATCCATGCGCCGTTGGGGAACGAAAAAATGTTATGAGTCAGCACATAATTATTTTTTCTTTTTTCCCGCCATTTTAGGGATCCATGCACTCTAAGGAGTAAAGGAGAGAAAAAAACATCTGTAAAGGAGAGGAGGAAACATCTTGTTCTTTTCTCACCTCTCCAAGCTTTGATCCATCTACACATCATTGCCATTGGGTTCCTCCAAAGCAGCATTCGTTCCACCACTGATTCCACTGCAGCCAACATGCTGATTGCCCCCTTCATAGTCGTTACCTAGAACTAGAACACCGACATGATGGCTAGAGAAACATGTGAATAAAACACGAACCACCTGCCGCTAGAAATGGACATTGTCTAGAGAGGTTCAGATTCGCCCGTGTGAGTACAGAGTGTATGTAATCGCTAGGGACTGCAGTAACCAGAGAGCAAATAACTAGGAGTTCTTACCTCTACCAATATTCTTGTTTGTGACTGGTTGCTTGTTTTGCTCGTTGATGTAATTCGCTTGAAAAAATTACTGGAGGAACACTTAGTGAGTTTTGCTCACGGTGGTGCAACCATTACATTAGAGCTCTCATTTTCTAAAATATCGTGCCTGTCCTGAGTAGAGGATAACTTAGTCGGATCCTGCATAAAGTTTTGAGAACTGTTTGCCTCCAATCAAACCACAATCAGAATGTCATTGACAGCAGAGGAATTATAACATTTTAAGATATTACTATTACTTTGGAATATCAATGGCAAGTAATAAACAATTCTACTTGCCATTAATTTATGCTTTGTCTTCCACAGTCAACTGTTGCTGATGTGGAGTTCGAGAGGTCAGGGACATAGGACAAAGAAAGCATAGAGGCCGCTATAGTAAGTGTTGGAATAAGTGACGCCAGAATTGCAAATCCATCTTAAAATTGCAAACCCATCTTAAATTGCAAAGGTCTACATAGGAACTAACCTGATGTCAGAATTGCAAACCCATATTAAAATTGCAAAGCAAATTAGTTAACGTTTTAATGAAAATGACATGGCGGGAAACTTCTTCTGGAACAGAATGTTTCGGTTGGATTACGGTGTGGTATCAAGAACTCCACAGGAACAATATCTCTCGCATCAACTTCTGTGATTCATTTTTCAATACCAATCCTCTGCTCTTATTGTGCCCCACCCAAAGTCAGCTGTTGACAACAATCAAAATCTCAATAAGGTAGCTCCTCAATAAGAGAATCTTTGCCCTCTCACCTAGAAAATTATTTTGAGCCACTTTCAACTTCAATTTGTGCATTGTACTAACATCTTCCTGTTGCAATTTACATAGTGCAAGCACTCTACCAGCACTTCCTCCTTGATTGAGTGCCGAGAGCTTCTCATCGTTATCGCATTCGCATTTTTATGGGCTGGTTAGAGGCATTGGTTGGCAACGCTAAGCTCGTCCATGCTTTCAATCTTGGTTTGCTATTTTTTGTGGTAATTATGTGTTCCCTATTGTTTTACAAATGAGTGTATTGTGCCCAGAGAGAGGCACACTGAAAACGATTAAAAATGGTGGAGTCCGAGTTGGTCTGCTGTTTTTTGTTTTCACGTGAACATCGTGATAAGATGATTAATCCAGCCATGATTTCAAGTACACATGTGTGATTTATCTCGAGACATAAACCTTTCAAACCGAACTTTGTTGCATTATTTCGTTTACACAGTGCTGTACCGTTCATTGTGCAAACACATCGTTCTGGATATTTTTGTGTGACATTACTCCACATAGCAATGAACAGTCACAGAGATGTAATAGTTGTGTCCTATCGAATTAAGATTGCATCATGTTGCTCGTCCATGTTGTTCGGTCATCGTGATCTACATGCAAATTATAGTAGAATTGAAAGAGGAGAAGAGGTGGATCAGGTCAATCTAAACATAAATTGTGGATAATACAGCCACCGCCATTGCTGCGCGGGCTACGTCCACCGCAAACATAGCAAACGGGTGTCGAATCCGTGAACGTCTTCCAAAACCTACGAGGTGGAGATGTCGGGATCGTCGAGGTGGAACACGTTTGTATCCCCGATGCCGTATGCGTCGTCGCCGTCAGCGGTCACGCCAACATCCTTGTCATCATTCCCCCCTCATTCGCATCATGTCGCATACGCTGGCAGTACTCGTTGTGCAGTCGCTTGAATTCGATGTGGCCGGCCGCGAGCGAGCTCTGGTCGTGCCTCTCTTCGAAGTTGGGACTGTCGTCATCCCGCCGCGAGGAAATTATTCCATGACCTTAATCATGTTCTGTCGTCTGATCCAAATTTCCTCGTGGTCGTCATCTTTAATATTGTCAAAAACTCGTTCCTCGCTCGTCTTCGCAACCAAGGAATTACTTTAATGCCATAGTTATCACCCATCGTTTGTGCTATCTGCTCTGGGTAGTTGTCATCCACCACCACAATATATGCCACTCCGTGTGGAAATGCCAATAGTCGAGCTATCTGCGGCAAAGCCCTATCCAACACGACGCGCCCATTGATCCCTCCGGCCCAGCTCGCCTCGATGCCCGTAGAACCAACTTCCTCATCAGGAGTCGGGACGTAAGGCGGATTGAATATCAATATATCGACCTTGTTTTCCAATTGTTGGAGAATTCCGGATGCCAAATCGCATCGGAACGCGCGTATGTCGCCCACTGGCAATAAGTTCATTTCCGCGGTAGATTTTGTAATCCTTATAGCCTCTGGGTTGATGTCCGTGACATAGTGAGTAGTGCGATTTGAATTTTTGGCCATAGTATTCTCGTGGTTGTTTGCGTTTGCCTCGTCTTCTTCTTCCGCGACGACTTGATGATGATTGCCCTTGCCCGCGCCTCGCAAACGCATGGCAAGGTACACAGTAGGGACACCCGTACCGCAGCCGATTTCCAAGGTAATTTCGACATTAGAATTACCGATAATGCCATCATGTTCCTTTTGGTCGTTGCGGCATTCTGCTTCGATTGCATCAATGTCCGTCCCAATAGCATCGATCAACAGGTACGTGTCATCGCTGGGCTCGTAAACGTTGTCGAAATCGCGCAGTCCTAAATGGGATAAGCATGGCATCTTCGCTGAGCGGCAGCCTTTTGCGCGCCGCTCGGCGTCGTTGTTGAGCTTGGCATAGGCGGCCGTTGTCGGGTTTTGATCCTCGCTTCGTAGTGGGTGGTATTCGACCATGGTGGATGCTGGCCGGCTGTGGTTCGGTGGTGACAGCAAATGAATATTTTGTGCTCAATTTTTTGGGGGTCAAAAAATATGAGGTCAAACTTACTTTCTCCCCAATACATCATCAACGTTGGAATCAATTGTGTAGAAGAAGCGCCTGATCAGCCCAACTCCACAATTCCAGTCAACGATTCTTCGCCAGCAACCAACGACCGCTGCTTTTGATGAGCGTCGTCGCACAATCCCCCCCGCGCGCCCGCCCCGGCCCCCCCCACCACCCACCACCCGCGCCCGGCCGGGTCAAAAGAATATAAGTACATGCAAGGACATTCACTAATGACTCTCCTTGCCTTCTCGGCCATAAGGCGACCGCATGGCGGCATCATCAGTCCCGCGACGAAATGCGCCTCGTCGATCTCCGCTCGCCAACGGCGGTTGGCGGCATCGTCGACGAATTTCGCGGCCCTCGCGGCCCCCGCGGCCGGCGACATCCGCCACCCCCCCCGGGCGCGCGCCCTCCCCCCTCCTCTCCCCCCTCGGGGGGGGCTCGTCGCCGCCGCGGCCGCGGTCCGACGGCTCTTCTCCCCCCCCCGCGCAGCCGAGGAGTCCTCCTCCGAAACGAAGAAACGACGGCATCGCCGCCGGGAGATGATATCCCCGGAGCGGGAGTACATCCTCTGCTTCGACGGCAGATCCCGCCCCAGCTCCGACGGCGCCTCCGGATCCGGCGCGGTCCTGTACGACGACGGGGGTGCCGAAATCTGGTCCTCGGCGTGCGGCCGGATGCCGGGCGGTCCGCGTTCGGGCAGGTACGAGGCGGGATACGTCGGGCTGATCGCCGGACTGCGTCGCGCCCGGTCGTTGGGGATGCGACGCATATCCGTGTACGGATGCATCGAGCTCGTGCGGAAGCAGATGGAGGGGACGTTCCGCGTGAAGAAGCCGAGCCTCAAGGGGTATCACGACGAGGCCATGTCCCTCCGGGGCGACTTCGAGTCGTTCAGGATTCACTGCGTCGACAAATCTTTGAACGAAAGGGCTTCTCAGCTGGCGAGGAAGTCGATGGATGCTGCGGTGGGGGGGGGCAACGGTGGCGACGTTTTGGTTCGTTCCGCCCCCCCGAAAGATGACGAAGATGGGAGGGACGGCAGGTCGAGGAAGTCTCCCGATGCGCCGCCGCGTCTTGCGGTTGGATCGGACCATAATATTATGGATTCGGAGTCGATATTAGACGGCGTTTTGGGTTATTCTGCCCCGAAAGATGACGAGGATGGGAACGACAGGTCGAGGAAGTCTCCCGATGCGCCGCGTCTTACGGTTGGATCTGACCATATTAAGAATTCGGAGTCGATATCTCCCGAAAGGACTTATGTTTTGCGCTTCGATGGCGGATCGCGCGGCAATCCCGGTAGGGCCGGGGCGGGCATGGTGCTCTACGATGGCGGAGATGGCGCCGAGGTATGGTGCGGATCTCAGTATCTCGGAGAATGTTACACGAACAACCAGGCGGAATACAGGGGGTTGATAACGGGCCTTCGGTGCGCGATGTCGCTGGGCGTGCGAAATATCGTAGTCCAGGGCGATAGCCAGTTGATATTGCGACAATTGGACGGACAGTACAAGGTGAAGAGCCCTACTTTGATGGCTTATTACCAGGAGGCAAAATCTTTGGTACCAGAGTTTGCATCGTTCCAGACGAGTCATATTGAGAGAGCTCGAAATGCAAGGGCAGATGAATTAGCAAACTTAGCAATGGATAACCGATCGTCGATGGGATTCGAAGTTAAGAGATGAAGCCCAGTGGTGATGGCAATAATACAATGCAAGGGGTGCCATCCAGTGTCGCGGAAATCAGATAAATTGAGCCTTTCACTACTTAGTCATGCATTGACAAATGTAAGCTAGATTAGCTGAGAAACTCTCATTATTGCTCGTGTTCTGTTTCGCGCCTCTCCAGTATTTTCATTATCCTCGTCACGACCCCTCTCCTGTGCGTATTCGGGTGTGTACATTCCTCGATCTCCAACGCGATCCAGAATATGACCATGGCCAGCAGGATGTTCGCGCCAATGTTGATCGCGGCCCGCCGCGGTCCCCTCCTCTTCTTCGTGCACAGTCGTCGATTGTCGGACGCGTGCCTCGCGAACAGGGAAGCCGCCCCGCAGAAATTTATCGCGAAACCCCGCAGCAATAGCGAATCTCCCCACGACCTGTCCCTCAACTTCATCGCGGGCAGCGTCAGTCCCATCAGTCCGAAGAGTCCGTTGCACATCAGCGTCTCCATGGGGATGAGCGGGTGGTGTCTCGTCGACTTCGATATTGCTGTCGCTGATTCGTGACCAACGTGCGCGCCCACGACCGCGAAAACGGTCGAGACGGCAAGTTGATTCCTCGGCGTGGCGGCGATCCAGAATTTGTCGACGTCCTCGCCCTTGTCGTCGGGATCCTCGAGTATGCCGCCCCCCAGATAAAAGTACGGCAGCAAGACGTACCCCGCGAGGAAGATCATGACACTTTTCAGGAGTTTGTTAGCCCTCCTCGCGTAGGGTTTTGCATATGCCTCATTGGCCATCGGAGCCGTCGATGATGAAATATGCCTCGCGAAATCACTTCCCAAGCCGTGCGCCACGAACGCCAGCAACGTGGAAACGACGATGTAGGCCGCGCCGACCGACGCCGACGACCTAGCGTTCGCGAGGGACGCGGCCACGCCGACCATCCCCGCCCAGGACGTGTAAGTGGATATGTAATACGCCCTGACATCGGTCGCCGATACGCGCAATGCCTCGGTACCGGCCCCGACGGGTACCGCGACTCCCGTCTCCCACGCCTGGAAGAACCCGTCGAGGAATGCCCCCGAGACGTTGGTCAGTGCGAGGACTACGTCGTACCCCACCGCTGGGAGGCGGAAGAATGACGACGACGGTGATGAGATGAATGCGTGTTGGTACCATACGTCTGTCGTGACGGTCGCGGCGGCGGGGAAGAGGGCGGCGGATACGATGGATCGCGTCCGGGCGTCGTCGAGCAACACCCCCCCCACCGCGTGCACGGTGGCGGGGAGCGACCAGGCCCTCGTCATTGCGCCGCCTCCTCGGGGGTGGTAGGACGAGGCGCCGCCCGACGACGACGTCGGCGGCAGCATCGACGGCGGTGGGGAGGGTGGTGCGGGCGGGGGGTGAGTGATCGCGTTGGCGCGCAGCCGAGGCGAGGCGTCCACGTCGTGGTGCGAACCCTCCTCTTGCACGGTGGATGGGAGCGACCAGGCCGTCTTCGCCGACGACGTCGCCATCGGGCGCAGACGAGGCGAGGCTTCCAACGTGCGGAACGACGACGGCGATCCGACGTCTTCGCGGGGAGGATGCGGCGGGGGGGGCGGTGCGAACGAGGTGGCCATGGTGCGCAAGAATATAAAACAAAAAGTTTGGGTTGTTGATTTCACAAGTTGGGAGACTTTTTAGGGTTGTAGAAATATTCTTACTAAATTCACAATAAAAACGATACTTCACAAAAATCGGTAAGAGTGCATTTTTTGTGAGTAGCCTTTTTGAGACACGAGGAGTCACACAGTACTACCATACTCTCTCTAAGTAGTAGATTAGAGTGTACTTAGATGATTATGGTACTAGAGTACGTACTCTCTTAGAGAGTTTAAGATACTTTTAGGGTTGTAGAAATACCTTACTAAAATCAAGATCAAATACACGAAAGTCTTATGATTCCAATTGCATTAGTCTTATTAAGTGAAGTGTGGTGATGCCTTCGGATCTGAATGTAAATATTATT
>JALLOS010000103.1:0-17526 GCA_036939435.1 Stephanodiscus minutulus
GGGGGGGGGGGGGGGTTGGCTTGGTCATGGTGGTGTTTTTTTTTCTGATGTCGCTCCTTTTTTTGGGAGAGAGAGGCCGGGGAGGAGGGAAAAATATGGTCTGACCTAAAAAACTGCAATGATTGGCGCTTAGCGAGGGAAACCCTCGCTATTGGCGCGGACTATGTGTGAATAAATAAATAATGCTGGTGTGGTTCCTCCAGGTTAAACTAAACTTCCACATCAGCCGATTTTTTGTTGGGTTACGTACAATACACTCTTCTTCTTTTTGCTACTGCGACAATGGTGAAACTTGCCCATATCATCCAAACCTCCTCTCCGGCTGGGACGAAAATGCTGGTGTGCCATATTATGGTACTTCTTACTCTATGGTAGATACCTCTATGTACTCTCTTCATTCACAATCGGGGGTCATCGAGGTCATTATTTCGTTAAGTAGCAGCAGACTTTCTCCGGAGTAATAGGTCAAGCCAGCTCATGCTTGTACCACACACACACACACACACACCAACATCCGTCGCATACATAATATCATGACATCCGCCGCCGAGCGCGCTGCCAAGGCCCTCATGGGCGCGAGCCGGAACCGTCCGTCGCGCAGCATGTCCCAGACAACGAATTCGTCGTCGTCCGGAGGACAGCCCACGTCTTCCACGGCGTCGGGCGGGACGGCCGGCGAATCCTCCTCCGACCGCATCATCGGCGGAGACCCCCCCGGTCCTCCGAGCTTCATGCGCGATCTGCAATCGCAATACGAATCCCTCGGCGATAGGTTGGCGCGGGAGGTATCCGCCTCCTCGTCCGCCTCGTCGATGGCACCGTCGTCCATCTCGCGCTCCGGCAACAACAGGGGGGGCAGGGGCAAGAGTCCCGGCGGTTCGCGGAGGGTGCGATGGGCCGAAACGGCGAGGATCGCATCGACCATGGATGCCGATCGCGCCGCCCGAGCCTCCCTTGGCGACGTCGGCGACGGTGGCGACGGCGTCGCGTCGTCGCCGATGGACGTCCTCGCGGACATGTTCCGGAGGAAGTACACATTGCCCGTATTCCTGGTATCGACCGCATCGATCTTCCTATTGGTGCATTTGGCGGGTGGGCCGAACGACGATAGCTTCGCGCGGTACGATCGTGGCGGCGGCGGGGGGGGCGGATCGTCGTCGTCGATGGTATCGTCGTCCCAGCAGGGGATACCGGGGGGGATGACGAGGAGCGGTGGATTCGAGGACGTCGGTGAGTGAGGGTTCGATAATAGATACACAACATGTATACATTCTCATATTATGGGCGATATATTTCGTTTCGGGCGATGATTACATCATGGTCGACCGTCCCCCCTGGCCCGCCCGACCCATCTTGCATTATTTTCTCACACGGAGTCCTCTCTCTTTCTTTCCCACGCGCTCTCTCCTCCCGCCCCCTCCATCCCCCCTATCCCTCCCCACGTACTCCCACCATAATATCGTCTGAATGAATAAGTATTCTCGCTTACGCCCACAACGATACATTTGGGATCCCTCGGTCCCACCATGACGGTCATGCATCACACCACTCCCAAGATATCGCCCACGACGCTCTTCTCCGATCCCGCCGTCCCGTCGCCGAGCGCAGTGCTGGGGGCGACGAGCGACGGCAACGAGCCGGGTTGGATCATCGTCGAGACGGCTTCGCAATCCTTCGGCGGCGGAGCGGTCGAGCCGGGGGTGGAGGTAGACGACGGCAGCAAGCAGACGCTGAAGTGGGGTTACGGCATCGGTGCGTTGTTTTTGCCTCCTTTGTTTTGTTTTTGATTTGTTTTGTTTTGTTTTGTTTTGTCTACCGCACATTATTTCGTTTGCTCACACCGCCGCGCGTGCCCTCTCTCGTTACGATCGACGCCCCCTCACTCCCGTTTTCCCTATGTTTACTCGGGGAACAGGCGTGCCCACGCCCGATCCGGCGTTGTTGCTATCCGCCGCCGACGACGGCAGTCCGTCCACGTTGAAATGGAATTCCGCCCCCGGAGGTGAGTAACACACGCGTTTTTTTCCGTCGCCCCACGGGTGCGAGAGGACGATCTCCCTCGGCTTCTCTCTTTCTCTCTCTCTCCGTGCCCCCACCGCGCGCGCCTTCCGCAAGGTGATGCGCTCCTTTCTCTAACCGTATCATCATCCCGTCAATTCGTCATCATCCCTCCCGTTTTGCCGCGGAATGATGTGTACGCGCAATATGTCGTATCGCAGTGCCGACGTCCGATCCGGCATTGAAGTACGACGAGGGCTCGAAGCCCGCCCTCGTTTGGAATTATCCGCCCGGTACGTTCATCTGTTTCTCGTCGTTCGCGTTGGAGATGTTTTGATTCGATACACGCTCATAACACTGACTTTGGCCCGTCCTTCCCTCTCACGCCCCGATCCCCGACGGACACGACTCAATCGATCGTTACGATTGCTCACGTCTTTTCGCGCTCCCCAGGCGTACCGACACCCAATCCCGCGCTCCTGGTCGAGATAGCCCCGCCTCGGGCCCCCGATGATGGCTCGCCCACCACCCTGAAATGGGGCGCGGAGACTTCCGACGTTCGACCGTCGGTCGTGGACCCGGACTTGGGCACCCCCACCACCCTCAAGTGGAACTACCCCCCCGGGGCGCCGACTCCGGACCCTGCGTTGTTGACGGGCGTCGCGGACCAGTTGACTTGGGGCTATCCCCCGGGGGTACCCACTCCAGGTAAGCAGAAAGGATGGAAACGGAAGATTATCCTCGCCCCTCGTTTTTCGAACGTTGTGCGTGAGACAGCATCGTCCTCACCTATATGCACACCGTGCCCAAAACATCGCAATAATAATACACCATTCCCAGATCCAATCCTGCTCGAAGGTGGCGCAGACGATGGCGCAGAACTCGAACTTGTTTGGGGCTACCCGCCCGGAGTGCCCACGCCTGATCCCGCGCTCTTGATGTCCGGCGGTGACGAGCCAGGCGGATGGGGGTGAGTGTCCACGCCGCGTGTATGGCTAGATGCTCTATTACTACATGGGCGTTGATTATGTTTTTGTGCTCACTTTTCTCCCTACTTCGAATTTGATTTTTTTCTAAACTTGGAGCCGAAAAGAAAAGTCGGTTGGCCTGGGGAGAATTATTATTGCTGACCCGAACTGCGGACGTCAGTCCAACAAAGCCCCAAAGAAACTCAGAGATCTGGGGACGTTCACCGCCCTTAAATCAATATTCACTCGAAGATGCCATTTGTAAAGACAAGCCGAACAGAGCTAAGAGCAGTGTCAATCAACCACGAAGAATGCGCAGCGAAAGCACAAAAGTTTCTCATGCAAGCCGAGGTCATAGGCACTAGGACTGCGGGTCGCAAAGCTCGATGCAGCAGCATCAAACTCGGGCCGGTACCAACATGCCACGCGACCTATCCAAGTCCCGTCGAACTCCAGACCAAGCAAGAAATCAAGCTCACCGTGAAGGCAGCAGAGCATTTCCGTATAGCGGGGGAACGTTATTTTTTTGATAGTTCCAAAGGCAGCTTTGGCAGCGGAAGCCCAGAAGGACCCAAGCCTAGCGGCATTGCTATTTACCGAGGCTGCTTTTGTCATGGAAAAGGTCGATAGTGACTTTGCAACCTCGATTGCGGGGAAAGCTATTTCACAGCATTGCGACGCGTCACAATACATGAACGCGGCAAGACTCGAGGAGCGCATGGCGAATAATCACAAAAAGAAGAACAACTTCGAAGCATCCATCGACGGCTACAAACGTGCTTCCAAGCTTTACTCTGCGGCCAACATGAACGACAGTGCAGATGACATGAATTACCACGCTGCCTATCTAATTGGCAAAGTAGGACGGGTCCGTGATTCTGCGTACATGTACCAAAGTCTTGCGATGGCCCAAGCAAATCGAAATTTGACGAAGTTGAATGTTCCGAACCTCATGCTTCGCGCAACGGTGTTGTTGTTATCTGACTGTCTGAAACATGCTCCCGAGCTAGACTTTTCAGCCGTACGAAAGATGGTAGAAGAGGCCTGCGGATTAGATTGTCGCTTTGGGGAATCACGCGAGAATTTGTTTTTGGAGGACATTTTGCATTGCATAGTCATCCGAGATTTGGATAGGTTTTCCGATTGCCTCTTTTATTTCAGCAGCCTTTGCGAGTTCGACGACCTCATGCTAGATTCTCTCGAAGACGTCAAAAATGTGACGTCGCAAAGAGCCGGGACGAAGGCAATCAAGGAACAAGGCTAGAGACTCCTGTTCCTCATGGGACCTGCAAACCGCCACTCCTCTAAACTTTAGGGCAATTAATAGGCATAATCTCGCACCGTAATCTACCTTGTTCAAATACAGTAGATTTTTAATGCAAAACGGATCTTACCCTCCTTCACTCGCCATTAGTACCAGAGAGCTGGAAACCGAAACAAACGCGGTCGATCAGTAGCCCACTTGTGCCGACAATGCTATGACGTGCAATACCAATATTCCCCAGCACGCTCTAGTACTGCACTCAGCACCTTACACTCACCCAGACAACGCGACCCTTCAAAGACTTACAAGCGCATCGTCACCTCGGCACCATCGACGGGGGCCAGGGCTCGCCCAGCCTCTTCCCCTTCAGCTGACCCGGGACTACCTCGGCTTTGGCTTTGCCATACTTGGCCTACTTTTGACGGCTGGTGGCGGCATCGGCGGGGGCGGAATCCTTGTCCCGATCTACATTTCGATACTGGATTTTCCCGTCAAGATGCGATACCCCTTGCTTCCATAACAGTCCTCGGTGGTGCCATTGCGAACAATTTGTTGTACGTGCGCAAGGTTCACTCTGATCATCCTGATCGTCCAGCTATTGATTGGGATCTGATGTTGCTACTCCAGCCCATGACGATTGCTGGGGCGCTGATCGGCGTGGACTTGAACAAGGTGCTTCCCGAGATCTTGCTCCTCGTGCATATGCTCACCTTGCTCACCGTAACCGCAAGGGAGACAACAAAAAAGGCTCACAAGATGTATCGAGATGAAGAAATGTGCCTTGCACAGGGGGGCGCTTCTCCTGCCTTTGCCCTGGTGGTGAACCAAAAGAAAATTGGATCCGAGCCCAATTTTGGCAAAAAGCAAATGATGGCATTGAAAGTAAACTGATCAAGTATTAAGTGGCGCCATCAAGCTTGTATCTTTATTTTCCATTGTGATAGTCTTCAACTTGCTCCAAGGAGTGTCGGATAGACACGGCGGCGGTCCCATCAGCCTGCGGACATGTGGCGCATCGTGTTACTGGGTCATGGAGGTGTTCATATAATTTGTCTTCGTCCTCTTCTCGTTCTATGAACCGCTACAATTGTTGATTACAAGAACGAGCACGGGCATGCCAACCCCCCCACAAAGGAAGGTCAGCTGGAACATGGTGCCACACTCAGTGTGCATTATTCCAGAACAAAATGAACAAAGTGAGTAGGAATGGATTGATCTATCAGCTCCAGATCGATAAGCTGGTTGCGATTGGCTTTTTGTTCAAACTACGACTGGGCAAGCGTACGCTGCAACGCGCCAACTTGCCGGCCATACCGACTTGCCGGCCTGGCCAGACATGCCAGCCTTACCGGAAATGCCTAATTTGCTGGACATGCAAACTTTGTCATCCTTGGCGATCTTGCCAGACTGCGTACCTCCCGTACCTAATGTTATTGCCGTCTAACAAAAAAGGGAATTGGGACGAGCTTGGTGCTTGGTGCTTGGTGGAGTATGTACCATCATCGCAATCAATCCGGACAGAGAAAACGGCGCCGGTCCAACATCAGCGCCAGTTCAAACTAATATGATAAAAAGAGCCACTTAGCAAATGCGTGTACTTACTGTGCATCCTGATATAAATCCTTTAGCGACCATTATTTATCACATTTCAATGCCGCTGCTCATCACGCGATTTCTTTGTTTTTCTCTCGGCTGTGCATACTCGCTGTCGAAGAGGGCGCTGCAATCCGGCGTGCTGGACTTTGCACGCTCCCAGGTGAACGTCACCGTGTCGTTTCACAAGATGGGAAACCACCCTCAAGCACTTTGAGATACCGATATAGATTAAATTGCATCGTGGCCTTTTACCTTTGCGCTTCATATTCGCCTTCAATAACAGCTGGACCAATCCCCACTAAGAGGGGCCCTGACGAGGCAATTGCATCAGAAATGCGTGGAAAGAAGTATGTTGGAAAGAAGTATGCTTATAAGAATATCATCTAGGGATGATACACGACAATATGCTTGCCGTTTAGCGCCTAATAAGCATTTAGTTTCGCACTGTCAACCTAAGTAAAGAGCCTTCAAGAGCAGCTGGACCAATCCACTAGATGAGCCCAGACTACCTAGGCAATTGCGCTGGTACACGCCAATGTGCAGACATTTTCTAGCGCAGTTACGTATTTGCAAACTCAATCTCCTCTGCATCGTCGGCTCCCCTCGCTTCGAGGTATTGATTATCTTCCATCGGGTGGAAAAGGATTCCAACCACCAAGTAGAAAACGAGCGTTGCCAATTCAGTAACAAAGTAACGCACCCAAGTAAGACGGTATCCCAACATTGTTGCAAACAAGTAGACCACAATCCGAGTGAAATAAATGTATGCCACGACTAAAATGTAGAAGCGCTGAAACTGTTTCAACTTTTGAAGCGTTCGAGCAACCTCGGCTGTTGCGGGCACTTCCGATTCTATGTCAGTGATTGCATTTGTCTTGGTTTTCTCGCCACTTCCTTCGCTGCTGGAGTTCAGATTATCTGGTTTTCCCTCGACAAGAACTTCCAAGGAGTTCACCTAATGTATTAGACAGATTGAGATTGGAATCAGAATTGCACAGCAACACAATATATCTACCAAGTGGAGCAGTGCACTCACCTGCCATACTATGGGAATCAGAATTGCACAGCAACACAATATATCTACCAAGTGGAGCAGTGCACTCCAGTCATCATAGAGTTTCTCTCCTTCTGCTTCTTGAGCTAAAACTGCTACTGCAATGTTGTCAATCACCTGAAGCACCAATACAACCCAGATTATCTTCTTTTCTTTATCACCCAAGACAGGTTTGATCAGCGACCAGCCACTTCCAATTAAGAGAATCACTGTAAACATGAATATGCCCTTCACGAAAGACATGATATAATACACAGCAGATAGAAATTCAGCGTGACCATGAATTCTAATGGAGGAATATCTCAGTGCTTCAAAGAAAACTGTGGCAGTTTTCAGTCCAAGCAAAAGCGTCATCAAATGATGTATTGCGAGTACCGTAGGCCGCGATGCGCCCCCCCCTCGTGGTACCCAAATGGGATCCCGCCCCAGACGAATGTTTCTGATATTATTTGCCCAAAGGAACAAACATAGCGCGTATGAAATGCTGAAATACAAGTAAATTCCGGGGAGCTTCATTTCACCTGCGGTCAGGTACGAAGGATTACCGAATGAGTCATAGTTCTTGAAATGCAAGTCGAGCTCAAATGATGTGCGTATTTCGACGTCCTTGAGCTCAGTATCACGGGGGCAAAGTTGAAATATTACGAAATATAGACCCTCATCTTGCAATTGAGTGAATGAGTAAGTGACAGTGGCGGTTTGTGGCTTCCATGTTTTCTCGGGCTGGTTCATAGAAAGATACACTCCATTCGTTCCAGCATTCTCTAGATGGTGATCTCCATCTCCATCATAATTGATCTGAAACTCATCATCTGATTCCAATTTATCGTCGTCCATATTGGATGGATCTACCGAAACATAATCCTTGCTTCGGTGAGCTTCATAGACACACAACGTTGGCTGCTCGATGATAGTTTCAAAGTACTTGGAGAAGTCGCTCCCTGTGTCGAACCGCTTCAGTAGAAAACCAGCTTCCACGTAGCGCAATGCATCACGCCCGTCATGTATGTCAGTTTGCTTCGACGGCTTCCCTATGCTCAACTCAAAGTCAAATACAGTCAAATTGTAAATTCCGCCGGTGCTAAAGCCGAAGGGCGCACCAATAGGACCAATCAAATGCCGAGCATCTTTTCGTGTGGTGAAAGTATGTCTGGTACCGCTACACAGGTCGATCAAAATGAGGGGAATGCATGGCAATGTCGTCCAGCTTAGTCTATTCACCATGGTCACTGCTTTCACCTTTCACCTTTCTTTCCTCAATGATTCCCTTCATGCGGACCCACATTAGATAGAGAGGTAGATGTAGAATTTACTCTAGATACGTTACTGACGTACAATACGAGTTTAATGTGAGTCCTGAAACAGGAAACAGGGCATTTCCTTCAACCCCCCACCCTACATACGTGCATTGTAGTATAATTAGATAGAGGACATTAGAACTAACTCCGATGGCCCAATAGAGTGCATAGGTGTGTAGAGCTTGACCTGACGGTCACATCACTACTTGAGACTGTCGTCATCCGATCACATCTTCAGGGTCAACCGTGCCCCCATTTTCACCTAGCGCGCACATACCATTTTGACAAAATGCGATGCAACATGTGAAGGATCGACTTTTCGACAGCATTGCTTTGTGTAGTAATCTGTTACAACATTATACATCCCATAACGAAGCTTGCTTTGCTTGATGTGTTTGAGGAATACAAGTTTAGTCAGCCTTTCGAGTCCTACATATAGACTTGTCCAGTTTCTACGTGAGTTCTGGACTCAAAAAGCTGGCCGGCCCCTGATCAGCACCAGGCTGTGATCTCGAACCCTTATCCTGTCGCTCCCATCATGATCATCCCCTTCCCATTGTCCGATGCTCCAGCCCCCGCACCAGAACCCTTGACACACTGTCGGCTCGCGAAGCATATAGCTGTTTGGTATGAGCTGGCGTCAGCAGCGAGCACCGGATCCATTTTGAAACAACTACAAAATTGAAACATTTATAGTGTTTGTGTCTTCGCAATTGACTCTTGTACATAATCGGGCTTTTGGGGCCAGCGATGGCGCAAAAAGTAACATAATTAGAATTACTGTGTTTATTACAGTGGGAGTCGGACTGGCTTTTAGCTAGACAGTCGCTAGCTAAAAAAATTAAACATTTCGGCGAGCTCAAAAAGCTGGAAAAACTCGTATCATTTTTTGTTGGAATAGATTTTCGTCCCAGAAGACAGACAGGTCGCAACTGTCAAGATTCATCAATATGCAAAAATTACTACCGTCGAGCAAAAGGAAGTCTCGCCAACCCAAATCTACATATAATGTTTACTATGTTGATTGGACGGCGTCAAAAAGCCGGTTTTATCCACGGCCAAAGTTCTCCGGTCCAGTCCCCCCTCCTTGCAGGGCACTTGCAGCACCGTCCTTATTCAACACGCCAGTGCCTGAAAAATAAAATATAAACCAACATTATAATCGACGGCGTGCGCGCTCCTATTTATACCAGATCCGATCGCCCAGCCATGCATGATTGTCTCTGCAAATCAGCAGCAGCCTGCTTGGTGCTTGATGAGAGAGAAATTACACGCATCACAGAATTTATCAACGCCACGAGCGTGTTACATAGGTGGTAAGAGCGACGCAACATGGAGGGCAACTTATTGAACATGAAAGGTGGGGGGGGGGGGGGGGGACATTGGACATCGGTCTCCCCCCCTTTATTGCGTGGAATTTCCGGGGTAATCGGCGCTCTGGAGGAGGATCGGTGAGGATGCTCCCCCTTCCTCCCCCCCCCCCGCGGGTCCGAACGTCACCACCATCGCGGTGCAGTTGTCCGCGTCCATGCCGATCGCGGCCCGCCTCGACACCCCCCACGACACCAGCCTCGCGGCGGCGTCCTCGCCCCTCTCCCACGCCTTGGCCACTATCGACGCCGCGTCGTCGGGCGACGCCACGTCGGATATGCCGTCCGAGCATAGTATCATCCCCATGAGCCCGTCCAGGGGTACGACCACCACGCTCGGTTCCGCGCTCAGGCCGTACGGCTTGAGGTCCTTCCCCCCGAAGGCACGGGAGTACTGCAGCTGCATCGCCGACTCGCCGGTGGCCTTGCGCCTGTCGAAGTCCCCCCCGCGTATGAAGGGCTTGTAGTTGTGGCGGTGGAGGTACTGGACGCTCCCACCGGACCCCTCGATGCGCGCGCGCTCGACGGGCTGGTCGGGCTTGTGGTCGGTCGTGACCTGCGATCCGGTCACGGCGCCGCCGCTACCCCCCCCAGGAGCGCGCCTGACGAGGAAGAGGGGGGAGTCTCCCAGGTTGCCAATCGCGACGAGACCCCCCGCGACGATCGCGGTCACGCTCGTGGACGAGCTGTAGTGGTTCCTGAGCCTCCGGCACTCGGCGAGGAGCTCGGCGTCGGTGCTCGCGTACGCCTCGACGACGGCGGAGCGGAGGGCCCCTCCGAGCTCCTCCTTCTTCGAGCCGGGCGACGACGAGGAGGAGGAGAGGATGTCGACGACCGACCGGAACGACGGCGCGCCCAGGTGGTGCGAGCAGCACCGGGTGTGGACGTAGTCGGCCGCGAGGGGGCAGACCGTGCCGTCCCAGATGCCGAAGAAGCTCACCGGTGACGTCGACGATGCGGCGCCGACGGGGATGTCCGTCCGAGCGTAGAATCTGTCCTCCTGGCGGGGACGCCCTCCCTGGCTGGAGCTAGCGACGACGTCGGTTATTACGATATTTTCCGTTGACATGATGTTGTTTTTGTTTGCCCGCAATGACATGTACTTATGATGATGGGTCGGGTCGGCCGGAACAGAATTTGGCATTTGGCGAAATCGCTGGAAAAAACAAACGACGGACAGAAGGGTGAACTAAAATTATTAACTTTTACAAGCCGATAGGGGCNTCTCGTTCCGGTGGATCACAATGGCAACCCGGTCGAGGTCGCACCTGGCCCCTCCCGGCCCGGCGGGGGCGGCGGGAGTCGGCCGAAGGTAAACACGCAACCGTACAACGGACCGGGGGGTTTCAACTATCAGGTCCATGGGAACAATCCCGACTGGACGGACCCGGACTTCAACGGTCCGAACGGCTACACCATAGATCAAATCGGCTTCCAGGGGGGGGGCGTCATCCCGCAAATGCAGAGTTCGTGCGGGTGCTGCTGCTGCAATTGCGGAGGCGGATCGGTCGGTGGATACGCCGCCCGCGGTATGGTTCTCCCCGTATCGCCCCAGGGATACGCGCAGCACGTGCAAGGTGTGCTCGATGTCAACGGCCAGCTACGGAGTATCTTCCCCGGCTCCATGACATCCGGCGACGCGCTGGGATGTCCTTGGGATTGCCTCATCGACGAGACAGTCCCGACCAAGGGACGCTCGAACGAAGACGATGCCCTGTATGAAATCTTCTACACGAACCCGCTGAACTGTTGTGGAACGATTATCGAAGTTGGTGCCGGCGACGGAGGGCAGTATAGCACTTCGTTCTTCTTCGAAAAGGGTATGAATTGGACGACCTATCTCATAGAAGCTGATCCACTTGATTATGAGAAAATTGCCAACAACAGAAATGGCAAAAAGGTGATAGCTGCCAATGGGGCTTTCTGCAAAGAGGGTCCGTACCTGTATTTTGATGAGGAATCTCGCGCCTTCCAAGGTATCACCCCCGAGGATGATCACTCCTCCGAACTAATGAGCAATGACTTCGAAGTCACGAGCTCCACGAGCAAAGTCGATTGCATACGTCTCGATACGGTGCTCGCCGGCATCGATCACGTCAACGTCATGATCGTACGGGTCAAGGGCGATCCGTGGGCGGTAATGCGCACCATGGATTGGAACGTCCGCGTCGATATTTGGGTGATACTGATGGAGCAGAAGGAGGGCGTCACCCACGACACCGCGCGCGCCGCGCTCAAATTGCACGATTACGTTCCCGCCGCGTGGGATATCAAGCTCTGGTGCGATATGCCCGCCAACTGCATGGAGAACGAGGTTTGGTTACGGAAGAATTTCAACCCGATACACAAGCCGTTGCTGCAAGATCACAGAGGACTACGGGGATGAGAAATCAATTTGATATAAGTGTTCGTTTGAAGCTTTGTCCAATGTTAGTTTAAATTAGNCGAAAACATGTGGTGCATGCTGTGCCAGCATTTGCCGTCGCAAGCGAGATGAGCAAATGGCAACAGATATGTCGTTCGCAGATAGTTTGCGAGCGGGTGCGTCCAATACCGCGCGGCCACTAGAGACTTTCGACTCATCGGCACTCGGCCCCGCGCAGCTCGGCGAGAAGCTCGAGGTAACCGTCCTCGTCGGGCGATACGAAGCCGTGTCTCATCAGGAAGTCGATGAACACGACCGCGACGTTGGGCTTGAATTGGACCTCGTCGGCGTGGCGCCGGACGAGGCGCACGAGCTCGGCGACCGGCAGGCACTCGAAGGAATCCACCTCGCCGTCGGCGCAACGCGGCGCGAAGTCAGGGGGACATCGCAGGTCGAAGGTGTACAGCACGTCGCGCTTGATCGCCCATCGCGTCTCGTCGAAGCCGGTGTAGCATACGCCGCCCGACGGGCGTATTTCCCCGGCGAGCGCGCCGGAGATCCCGGCCTCCTCGGCCGCCTCCTTCCTCGCCGCCTCGAGGGGCATCTCGCCCGCGGCCACGCCCCCCGCGGCGAGGCAGTCGAGCAACCCCGGCCACGTCTGCTTGGAGGGGGAGCGCCGACCCACCCACACGCGCGACGGCGCGCCGCCCGACGGCTCGTCGGCCACGTACCCCACCACGAACACGCCGTACGCCGGACAGCCGAACAGGCCCGCCGCGGCGCGCTCGACCGTGAGCAGCGCCGGCGCGAAGAACGAGGTGCGTATCGCGAACTGCTCGTCCCGCCATCCCCCGAGCATGGGCACGGATCCCTCGGCGCGGAGGGCGTCGAGGACGCGCGCCACCGCGGCCGTGCGCCCCCGGGCGTCGGCGCCCGCCTCGGCCCGGAGCGTCACGGCGTCGTCGCCCACCGAGAACACGTCCGGGTGCCGCCCCAGCGCGTTCGCCGACTGCTCCAGGACGCGGCCGACGACGGCGCCGCCGACGACGAAACGACGCGCGGCATCGGCGGCGGCCGCGGCATTGTTGTTGGCGCGGACCACGTCGAGAAATGCTCTTGCCGTCGATGGGGAAGGGGGGGGCGATGGGGTCAATGCATGCACGGACCGGCAGATGAGGAGCACGCCGAGGCCGACGGTGAGCCGACGGGGCGGCATCGATCTCGCCACCGAAGAGATTTGACGCAGACACGGCATGGCGCAGGAGAGCTCAACCTCTCAGAGAGGTAGTATCCGAACGACCTTGAGAGGAAGAATCCGCAGACATCGGCGGATGGCGGAGGAGGGCGTTCGTTCGAGGTTCAGCGTCGGATAATCGGCGACGAGGAGATACTGTTAGTCCGGTTGTGCCTTTAGTTGTTGCTACAAAAAAACAAAAAATCTCCCTCAAAAATCATGAGCGAACAGGATGGACTTGCCCACGATGCTGGGCCCCATGATGAGGAAGGCATAAGAATACATTCCGCTTCCGAAAATTCCATTAGAAACAACATGATCTGTAAAAAGCACCGTCTCGCGGCAGCCGTGTGCTGCGCGTGCTTCGTTCTGATCCCCGGCATCGCTTGTCTCGTACTCTACCTACTGGGTTACTTCACTTTTCAGGATCCTTCCATCGGTTTATCCTCGGTGACCATTACGGGCATACAAATGGGATACGATGGCGATGTCCATCCGATGCTGGAATTCGTGGATGACCTCACGGGCGGTGCCGCTGGTAATGTGGTCCCTTCGCAGGCAATCATCACGATGGAAATGATATTGGAAATCAACAATACGAACACATACGGCATCAACGTCGAACAAAGCGAAGAAAGGGGGACCATCGTAATTCCAGCCTGCGCTATGGACGAGGGGTCGTCTTCCAGCTGCGATGACGTAGGCGAAACGACCATCGCCGCGGCCGAGAGCGAGGATGATCTGACGGTCGCGACGTGGGAAGTTCCAGACACCGTAATCGATGCGAATTCGAGCACCGAAATACCGGTGTCGGTCACATTCACGATCGATTTTGGCGATGCGGACGATTTGACCGGAAACTTGGTCGGCCTCTTTTTGTCGGGTGGCCCTCTCGCCTTGCGCATTGGGGGGGGGATCGAGGTATCGAGTTGGTTCCCGGGACTGAGGGTCGAAAAAATATCGTGTCTGGCAAAGTTGGACGACATCCAAAACTTTCAAGATCCTCCTCCCGATGTAACCTGCCGGCACTCCACCAACGTGGGGATATTGATCACTGTTGAGGGGGTTGTTGATGTGGATGGGAAGAAATACGTTTTTTGATCGAGGAGGGGAGGAGTCATCGACGGACATCTTCAATAAAGGTTTTCCCCGTCTTGTCATCAGTCTTTTCACTCCTGGGCTTTGAATCGGCTCCGTTGATACATTGCATTAAATCTTACCCTTCAACATGTTGAACCTAGCTGAAACTTCGACATACAACGATGCAACGCTCCAGATCGAATTGAAAAGCGATGTCGCGTTGGCAAGCGAAATAAAATCCGAAAATGATGCTCTGAAGAGGCAGCTGGAATTAGCCATTGCCTTCTCCAATGCGAATTTACAGCGGCATGCTGAGTGAAAAGAGTTGGAAGAAAGAGCTGGAGGTGGTATTGAAAAAGAGAAGCAACTGGAGAGGGACGAGGCCAAGTGGAAGACCAAATTGTAAGAATGGAGCGTTGGCCGGACTTGATTTTCGCGCAGGATGAATTGAACCATCTCGAGGATGCGTCATGAAGGAATCGTCTCAGGGTGAACGAGCTCGAGGATGAAAGGTCTAGCTTCCGGAAAAAGGTGGGCAGGACGATGGCAATCGCCATCGGTCGGATCACTCGCAGGTAGGGTTGGGATTGGTCACTCCGGGACTTGGATTGGGAAGGGGGGGGGGGGGATCAGCGGGAAGGAGATCGTGTCGGGATTGCGAATTACCTCTCGCGACAAGAGGAACGTGACGACGTCCTTTTTATCGCGTAATGGGTGGGGGGGAATTTGCAAGTCTCCCGCAATCAACTATCCGGTGAAGATCCCGCCGAGCAGAATGGGCAAGAAGGGGCAAGGACATTCCATCAAGAGCTTCTTCGATCCCAAAAAGACAGCGACGAAGATACCCACGACGTTGGACGAGGACACAGCGTCCATGTCATTTTCATCCGATGAGGACGTAGCAACTGTCCCCGGACCCCCAACTCCCAATTGGTACCGTGCGAAGGCGAAGGACCCTCCCGAGGTCTTTGAGGCCGTGGTGAACGACGACGACCTAAAGCCCCCCGCGAGGCGCACGGTCTTGCCTCCCGCCCCCCTGCCGCTCGACTGGACCCGACTCGGCAAATCCCCGGATCTTGATGGGTTGGTCGGGCATGCTTGAACGAATGAAAACCGCGTACAAATAACTGAAGCAATTAACAGCCTTGTCATCCCTTTCACTTAACCTTTCTTCTCCTTCGCTGAAGTTCACATAGGTAATAATTAGTTTGGATTTCACAACCAGGAGCGAGTAACCTCATCCACAATTATCATTAGCCGCACAACACCAGGACCAGTATCCTCTTCGGCGAATCGGCGCAAGTGTGCAACAAGCTAGTTGTTGTTGACGGAGTCTGCATTATGCATGGAACGATGTTGAAACGCTAACGCTCAGCCACGACGGGTGTGGCGAGCATATCCAAAACAACTGAGTCTGGATCAAGCATGGGGCGATAGTGAAACGTGGGAAATCCAAAAGCTTGAGGCCGTCTGGACTGAGCACAGATAAATGAACATTTCACATCTTTTCTTGTCCATCGACGGCCCAAGTAAGTACAACATGTTAGTATTAATGACGTAAAACACAATCTAACAATTCGCTGCTTGTGCCTTCTGTTATGCTTGTTTCTTCTTCAGACCAGAACTGGAGTCAGGCCAACACCGTCTTCGCTTTCCTCTCTTGCCCCGTTCGTTGTGAAGATATTGTTGTGTACAAGAACTTTCAGCGCTTGGTCCACATTGACTGGGAAATGAAGTTAATGCTCGAAACAACCTGCTTCAAGGCGCCGTTGGTCGCGACCTTGGCTTTTTCCGCGATATGATAGTTCTCGTCCGCTTCCTTCGCCTTCGCCACAACGTTGCTCACCGCCCACGTGGTATTTTCCGCCACGTGGAAATTCTCACCGAACTCCTTCACCTTTTGAATTACAGTCCGGGCGATGGTCATGGATCGTTTTGACAGGTTGTCCTTGGAGGTGGCGCCTACAGATGACGCCGCCGCGTCCCCCGCGTACTCTTCCGTTTGTTCCTTGCGTCCTTTGCGAGCCTCCATGTCCACAAAGTGAGAGTTGATCATTATTTGACAGCAGGAAGGGCGGTGGCAGTCTCCGTCAAGGAATGAACGAGAAAGAGTTTGCTGGCACTTGGATTATTTGTGAGAGTGTTGAGCGTAGTCAGATTTCTAACTGAGCAACAATCGCAGATCTCTCGCTAGTATCGCCCCATGCTTGACACAGACTCCGCGCCGTTACTCTGCCCTCTGCCACCCGACTCGAAGAGCACGACGAAGATCGAGACCAGCCGTTTTTTCCACGGTAGAGAAGACTCAATTCAATATATAACCGACGGTCGTTGGAGAAGAACGAAAAAAACATGGGCACCTCGTAAGACTTGGACAGGACCGCTCCATCGCTCCCTTAAACTTGAGCTTTCTTAATTCACCTTCGCGAGAGTTCTAATCATGGGAAAATAAACTTGCTGCCATCCATCCCAATGACGTACTCATGTCTTGTGCAAGTTAGATTGGACGGAAAAGTGCGGTACAAGTTGCGGCACATGTTGCCATTTTGCCGTGTATGGAAGTCAAAAGCACTCAAAGCTCACCTACGGAGCTCGAAGGCGAATGAAGTTCTCGGCTGTCTCATGAGTTGTGGCACATGTTTCCATTTTGCCGTGTATGGAAGTCAAAAGCACTCAAAGCGCGCCTACGGAGCTCGAAGGCGAATGAAGTTCTTGGCTGTCTCATGAGTTGCGGCACATGTTGCCATTTTGCCGTGTATGGAAGTCAAAAGCACTCGAAGTGCACCTACGGAGCTCGAAGGCGAGGATCCAGCCGTTTTGAAATTAATTTGGAAGCCGTTTTTAAATCTCCAATTGACTAGTCCCATTTATTCTCTCCTTCGTCTCCGGCACCACGTCTTCGGCCCCTCGATGTGTCAGCATTGTGAAAGCAAGAATATTGGACAAACGAAGTGGACATGCACTGATGGAGACCTTCATTGCTGCAAGAAGTGTATGCTCGATAATGGTTGTGAGCTGTCGGATGAGAGGATTGCGAAGAATGTCAGTTCAAAAATTATGTTACTTACTCTTAATCTCTTTGTCTCTCTCTTACTCACTCAACTACACTCTTTTTCCTTTCATTCTTTTCTCTTGCTCCAACAGAAGCTGGAGAAGGCCAAAAGCAATGCCAAAACCAATGCCAAGAAATCCTTGAAACTCGAGGAGACGAAAAAGGCCGAAAACAACAAGCTGAGGGCACAAGGCGTTGGCATTGACGCCAACCTCAGGCCTGATGTGGTCGAAGCGATTGCCTTGCG